>RBZT01000719.1:0-27243 GCA_003693705.1 Polymyxa betae
GAACCGCAGCTTTTACGTTACCTACATAGAGTGAGCCATCCCTACCACGGAAAGGCTCTTAAGAGGACTCCGGACTCAACTCTCCGCTACCGCAGCGTAGACCCCCCTAAACCCTAAACCCCCGGACAGATATTGAACGAGCATTCGGGGTTCTTCAACAGCGATTTGCTATTGTAAAGAATCCCGGCCGATCTTGAGTAAAGGCAGGTTGAGCAATATCCTGACGACCTGTATTATATTGCATAATATGGTTGGTGGTGGAAGACGAACTGATTGGAATCTATTGGCAAATGTGGATTTCCTCAAAAGCCCATACCTTTCTAATACCAGTGTTTCACGACTCGCTCGGCGAAGACGGCGCAGGGCACAGATGCTGGATCTGTAAAACCGATATTTCGCACACCGGCCACGATAGTCTGCCCGACAAATCAGTAGCTATGATAGTCAAGCGAATGGAGAGTGATCGTGACATTCAAAAACATTATCAGTTACTGGCTGACCAGATCAGCCATTTGTGGAATACGAAGGCGGCGCATCAGTAGTCGAGCAGCAGTTCGTGCGAAACATGTATTGGATCCAACCTATCTAAACAATAGTGTGGTTAGTCAAACGACAGACCAGACTGACTGACATCATATTCAAATTCATAGTCAGCAGGCAGCAACCCCTCTGCCTTCGCCTTTTGAATTTGCTTTTCCGTTTCGATTCGTCGCAGAAGATTGAAATAGTTATTGGACAAAGCATCGTTTCGTGCCTTGAAAAGTTCGATAGTATTACTTTCAGCTTGAAGCTCAAGCAGTTTCTTATTGAGTTCGTTTTGCTCCTCGAGAAAAGTATTTCAATTCTCTTCAGCGCCGCGTCTTTCATGGCTTGTCGCAAATGATTTTTAGATTCGTCAGCGATAGCGGCAGCTTTGGCCTTGTTTGTTCCTAATGGCCGCTGTACAGCCGAAGCGGAAGAATTTTTGTTCTCTTCACGCTCGATTAGTTCCAGTATATCGGGCATTGGATCGTCTGGCGGGCGTTGGATCGTTTCGTCGGTGACGCTTCATTCGCGATTTTAACAGGGAGTTCCTGTGCAGACTATCGTATCTTCAAATTTTGGTACGCTAACCCTCAGGTATTCCCAAAAAATCTGAAATTGAAATTTCGTCTTTTCTGCAGCTTCATGAAGCGTCATTGCATTGAAAATATAATCTTCTTTTCGTGACTCTTGTGTCGTTTTGGCGGTGCTGTAATGGCCGCAGAAGGCATTGAGAGACGGTTGCCGATCCTTTTGCCAACGATTCATTAAAGCGCAAGCGGATCTTCGGGGTTCGCTGGCAAACTTTTTAACCTGATCAAAAACCTTTTCCCAGTATTGCTTCGCTTTTGATCGGCTCCTGTCAGTGGATCGTGGCTGACGGAAATTATGGATCTGGTGAGGAACATGTCTTCCTCCGACGTCCAAGCCTTTCCCTTCCCCATGGTTACGTATCGGTATCCCTCTAGTATTTCAAATCAAAGCGCGGTCGGTTTCGCAGATTTTATTGGAGATTTTCTCAAAAAAGAGCAAGAATTGCAGCTAGATCTGCAGTTAGATTCGGGAGCTATTTCAGCTGGGATAGCTCGCCACCCCCGCAATTTGTATTTTAGATAGCTCTTAGCTCTGCGGTGGGGCAAAATTCTGAGCCAAAATTAGCGTAAGCTCGAAGTTTAGCTCCGCGCTGGAGATGCTCTTAGAAGGCTGTTGGTCGGTTCGCTTTGTCTTCTTTGACTCCTGATATTTGCGCTTTTTGCTGTCTTCTCCGACATGATTTTTCGTTTTGCAATAACTGCAAAAGATTGGCTCGGACGTTTTGCTGGCTGAAGGTATAGACGTGGCTGGTTTGTGATGCGCACTTGGAAGGAGGCTGCACTCGAGTTTGAGATCATGTTTGATCTCAGACCAAGTCATTCGCCGTCGCAGGATATCCTTTTTGGATGTATCGTCCGGGAATTTCCGGGCGATACGGATTCCGAAGCGCCGATCTTCAACCCGCTCGTGGTCGCCAATGTCAATCAGCTCGGATCGAATTCGATCCACAGCTGTGATGAATCTGTCAACGTGCGCAAGGTTCGAGGGAAATTTCAGATTGTCCATCTCCTCGTTGAGCAGCATTATAGTGGCCTCGCGGAGGTCACCTTGGGCAGCGCGATACTCCTCCTCCAGGGTATGCATCAAAGAGGCCGCGGTGTCTTAATGACGAGCCGCCGGCAGGAAAGAACCCTCCAGCTGGTTACGCACATAGCCGAGGGCTGCGCGGTCGGCGACGTAGAAAGCGGAGTCGCTGCCCAGAGGGCAACGGCAGAGGCCGCTCGAATCAGATGCTGGACAGCGCTTATGTCCGAAAACGAAAGCGCTCAAGTTGGTGCACGCCAGGTTGCTCGATAACCGGTCCTTCCAGATCACGAAGTTGCTCAGAAGCTGGTTCTGCTGGAGCGGCGGTGGGCATCGAATCTGGTGCCAGGTGGTAGCCGGCGTCATCGTGGCGGGCTGCGCCGAGGGCTCGATCACTGGATCTGCGGGCTCAGGGGTCTTCGAGCTGACGGCGATAATAGTCGGAGGTTGCGCTTCAGAAGAAGTGCGCTCCATGGTGGGGGCTGCGCCCATCGTGGACGAGGGCAGGGTGACAGGGGCCTGCTCTGTGGATCGGGCTGATGTGGCCGTCACATCGGGCGCGGCCTCTTGTGTAGGTGGTTCCGTGGGAGCCGGGGTAGAGGGCTGCACGTGAAGTTGCGCGAGTTGGCCTAGCGAATGGTTGATGCCATTCAACATGGCCATGAGCCCCGGTAGCGAGGACGGTCGCTCGGATGTGGGTCCGGCTGAGCCCGTGGAGGAAGGGGATGCCGTGCTGGGGAGTTGGGGTAGCTGTACTGCATGTACCGCCGGTGTGGAGAAGAGCCGCAGAGGCATGACGTAGCCAGTGCCTCCTGGAGTTGAACCAAAAGTTGGAGTCCCGGCGATCGGTTTCTGCCTCGGTACTGATGGGGCTGCTGGGTTAGGAGAGGCAGCATCTTGGTTTGCAGTGTGTTAGCGTTGAGGTGGCCTATAACCTGTTGGAAGTCGTGCGGATAGTAGGAATTCTAATAAAAGAGATGTAGTCGATATATCGGGAAATGAATTGTGTCAATTTATTTCCATTTATTCACGACAGAAGGTCCGACCGGGACCGGAAAGGGCAGTCTTGACCGGAAAGGGAAGTCTTGACTCGTCGAACTGCGGGATCGATCCTGAGTCACCTTCCGATCAAACCCTAAAACCCTAATTTTCATTCCAACAAACCAAGGCCAATCAGCTTTATCAGAGCGAAATTCTGATATATGATACAACGTAATAAATTTATAACACTACGGTTAACAATTTCAATCGTCCCTTTTGAGTAATGGGCGGAGGCACTAACAGAGTGTTGCTGCGTTCCAATTTTTTTACAAAACAGTTTCAAAGTCTCAGACACAAAATATAATGCCTGATCAGAAACATATACATTCGATCTGCCAAAAAGAGCTCTCCATTGTAACAAGGCATCAACTGTATGAGCCGTGTTTGGTACAATGACAGGTGTCAGTAAGACCACACCATAGAGATCATCTCGGATAACGAATATCCACTGATAATGTAAAGAGCTCTATAATTTAGACGCTATCTATAAATAATCAAATGCAAATCCTCATTAGGTCTTATTCCATGACATGCAGTTCCAAGAGGTCGAGGAATACGAAATCCTTTCCTCGTTGGAAGGCAATGCAAACATGAAGAGCAGACATCTTTGATGTCTTGCTTCATACCGACCCAAAATACCCAACTTCCTAGCATAGTAAGTGCATTTTTAAAGGAGAGATGACCACAATGACAGCCAGCATGAGCAATAATGCATAGGCGTCTTTTTAGGTCACAACTTTGAACGGGTATCACTATTCGATTATGTGTTTCAACCAAGAATCCATCAGAGATCCTAGCAAGGTTGCTATTAGGTAAGTGAAGACGTTGCTCCTCCAAAATTTCAAATGGGTCTGGCCAGAAAAAAAAAATTTGACACGGTTGAACACGAATTGCTGAGTTTATCAAATCAATATCGTCGGACGTGGGAGAATCATCAGATTCCTTCAAAGCTCTAATCTGAACTATGGGTTCATTGTTAGATATACCTGCACCCCAACGGGATAGCCGATCTGCCCAATGGTTGTCTTCGCCGGGAATATGATGGATTATGTTATTATAATCACGAAGCTCGATTCCCCAGCGAATCAGTTTTTCTGCAGACTGTTTTGCACACTTCAAATTTTTATACATAGCAATAAGGTTCCTATGATCTGTGTACAAATGAAATGGTGTAGGCATATGTAATAAATAAGATAACTTTTTTAATGTATCTTTTTTGGCAAAAGCCTCTTTATCGATAGTCGCCCAATTTAACTCACAGCCGTGGAATCGATGACCAACAAACCCAAAGGGTTGGTGATTTTGCTCTTGCAAGGGTTGGTTAGCTAGGTCCTCTATTGGAATCTGAGTAACAACTCAAGAACTAGCATAGTAACTTTCATCACAAAAGACACACTATAACATATTTTCAGATGAGTATGCTAACTCTACTGCATGAGAGATTGCATATTTCAAAACATTAAAAGCATTTGTATGTATTTCATTCCAGCCAATTTCTGCCTGCTCTCTTCGTTCGACGTGTCTGATGCTTCAATGTAGACTCAAAGATATCCTGCAATTTAACCACAATCTTATTGTAGTTCGGGAATGAACGAGACATCCATTGAGAGGCCATCAGTATCTGTTGAAATTCATTAGCCTTTTTCGGAATAGGCATATTACTTAGTGCATCGATCCATTGAGATCATGTTTTACTCCTGTTGGAGTAAATCTTCCACAGAATTTCACTCTATTTTTAAAAAATGACGTTTGTCTATATTAAAATTTAAGTTGAATTTATCGGCTGGTTCGAAAGTTCGGCTCAATGTAGCGAATCAAGCTTCTTCAGTATTAGCATAGCGCAATACCGTAGACAACACAGTATCTACACAAAAATTCCCCCAATGTGTAGCACCCTATTATGATGTCAAAGTTTCGGAATGTGTAGAGATGTGGTGCCAGTGTGACTGGATGTCTCCAGTATGTCTCTATTCTTTGACTGGGTGACGTGTTCTAAAGAGCAAATAATGAAAAATTATTAAACGAGAATACACGGAATTCTCATCCAAGGACGCTAAATGCTGCCTGCTCAAAGGCATTGTCGTTTTCAGCCCAAGGATTCTGCCCGCATATTTAGAACGTGTTGGCAATCCAACGACGCCGTTTGTTCTCGCCATTAATAGCGTCGAATGCGCTCTCGATCATGGGAACTAAATCTTCACGCGGTACTGTTAACATGCACCCGGAGAGATCATTGGCGCTTTTTCACTGAAGCGATTCGTATCGAAAATTCATGAACTCCTTCTTGATATGCTCTTTGAGAGGCTTGTTGATCGAAATGTCGCAAGCCTGGTGCACCGAAGTCATACCCTCTTGAATGTATTCAAGGAATACCTTTCCAGTGGACTTTGACGCATGGTTCGCAGAAAGCCAGTCAGAAATAGGTTCCCCGAAGTGGGTCGTTGACCGATCGACAACAAGCAAGATGCGCTTATCGGGGAACATTTTGTGTACCCAGGTCAGATACAGGACAAACATGTATTGCGTCATCCAGTGAGTTTTGTTGAACAGCACCGTGCTTTTTGTGTAATGACGCCACTGAAGCATGAGATCTGCGCCAAATGTTCCGGTATCGATCACAAATGGAGGTAGAAGGCTGGATGAGACTAAGGACGCCGTGACCATTACTGTGACGCCTTTTTGTCTATTTCGACAGGTACCAGAATATCAACCCGCTTGGTTCCGCTCGGAACAAGCAAGCGATCCTCACGATAGAGCTGTACAAACGTTTCATCAGCATTGAGGACGTCATCGACATTGAGTTCGATGGCTGTTTGTCGAATTTGTCTAGCTGTCTGCCGGGCAATAGCGAGCCAGTCAGAGGGGACCTTCTGCTGGCAGCAGATACCGGTTTTTCGAACGAACGAAGCATTGTCGACTCCACCATGATGGCCTTCTTATTGATCGGAGCTGTTGCAGCGGGGGCAACCGGGAGAGGTGAAGTGTTCGGCAAAGACAAGACAGCAGCTGGCTTCAGCAAGGCGAAATGATTTAGCATTGAATGGTTAGAGGGAAGAGCGGGGGTCAATGGTTGAAGAAAATCTGGTGATATACGACAATGCTGAGAGGCGCGGGCCCAAGCAGAACATACTCTTGCATGTGACTAGCTCAGAACGAATCGGCAGAATATTCCTGAAGGCCGGTAGTGTAGGAAGATATTGCGACGACATTCACATTAAACAAGAGGCGAACCAATACCATCTCAATGGTCGAGGTATACACTCCAGGGAGGCTCATTAGAGAGATCACCTCTGCGAATGAAGGTGAGCCTGGACGGACTTCATGTACCAGCTCCACGACACGCTCTGCTGCCGAGCGGCCCTGCCCCAGAGCATACATGCGTACATCCCGGCGCAACTCATCAGCGTTAACATACCGATCCGTGCCAGAACGAACTACGCAAAGATAAAAACAATTGCCATCTCCAGGAACGTCCTCCGGGACGTAAGAACGGCCTTGGTATAGGTGCGATTTAAAGTCGGACCACTGCGACATGGAAAAGGAGGACACAGACGAGATAAAGCAAGAACGAGGGACAAGGAAGGCACGAGGAAGTCAACGACTGCGCATACAATAGTCCGGGAGCGCAGTTACGTCGTAGAAGCTCATGGGATTTTAAAAAGTTGCCAATTTTTGGCTGCGCAAGCGCAGCCCTGTCACTGGGAAAGGATCTGTTTGTGTAGATATAAACACATTTTTTTAGGGATGTGTAGCGAAATATGTTGTCTGACCCGCAAGTGTTGTTATTAAAGCTGTGTTGATATTGTGATGTCTACGGTAAGTCCTCAATCCGAATAATTAAAGATCTATAAAGTAATTCATTAACAATTTCAGCCATTCGAGCCTGAAATTGGGTAGCTGCGTTGAGTGCACCCTGAATAGATCGAGTCGGCATAAAAGCGCCTCGATCAGTCATAAATGAGAATACTTGACATCTTTCATTCAAAGGTATTATCCAAAACCCTTTAAATGCGTCCAGAAGAAACCAAAAGTTTGAGTTAGATAGATATTGAACAATGGATTCAAGGAAAGGCATCGGCTAAGCTGTTGCCTCACATTGAGCATACCCAGCTCTGAGGTCAACAACCATTCGAAAACCTTTTTCCTTCTTTACTATCTGAACGGGGCTAGTCACTCTGCATTAAAATTTCATAAATTAAACCATATTGAACGAAAGAATCTGTAAACTCTTTCAACGGCTTCCTCTCACAGGTTCGCGAACCTGTAGGTACGCGAGCCTACAGGTTCATCTTCGTGATAGGTATCTCTATAGTTTAGGAGTTGATGCCGTGGCTGTTGCAAAAGGTTGGCCTCTTTCCCAGTAACAATGGTGGTTCGCCGCATCCGCCATCTGGCGTTGGGTCCATGCAACCCGAGCAGTACCAGAAGCCCGCACCGCCGTTGTCCGCTGTGGCTAGTGTTCCAGGACTTTCTCCCTGCGACAATTTAATGCCGCATGATCAAGGAGTTGAATCATGCTTCTCACTAACAACGGACCTTGTGGAATATGAGGAATGTGAAAGATGCACAGTTACGGAGCAATTGCCAGACCTGCAGCTTGAATCGAATTATCACTCTTCAGAGGAAATCAGCAACCGTCGGCTCTCAACTTTTGAACAAGGACTGCTTCCATATATACATAACATCTGTGTAAAAACTGGATTCTCACTTGCTCGAAAGGCTCATAAAATGGATCCAAAAAAAGCACGTGAGATTTTCGACAGAGAGCATGTTTTTCAGCGAGGATACTTCTACTGTGTTTCTGGAGTCAGCGGAGACAGATGCCCATTCTGAATTCCGTTTACCTTCGACTTTTAAAGCTCCGAATATAAAATCAAGGCCAATGGACTGAGCCTAACCCATAACCATGTCTCTGCTAAAATTGTCGATGGCATTTTATTCAAAATGAGAGATGCCGACGTTACAAGTAAGCGATGAGCAGGCGATTCATATTTAAGAAAAGTCTGAATATATAATCTAGGTGAAGAGAGGCTTGCCATTCTCGAACTATCGCCATTTACCACCACAGGAACATTGCGTCGGATCTTGCGCAATCGGTGGCCTGCTGTTGGTTTCGATCCCGAGCTGCTATATCAACCCTAAGCAAAAGCCAATCTGCAAACCTTCGGGAATGATAAGGACGCGATTAACTTATTCATGGAACAAGGGAGAAAATCTTATCGGAATCAGGGATATTTGATGTCAGATTTGACGAATCAATGAAAATTGAAGAAGTTCTCATTCAACCAGCATCAATGCGTCATTACGCTTTGCAGTACGGCGATTTCACTATCGTGGATGGAACATTCTGTGTGTCAATGTATGAACTTACATTAGTGCTATTCATAATGTTGATGCCTTATTCAAGACGACCATAAGCGGGATCGTGCTCGCCCAGCTGAGCGCTCTAGCTCGGTTATTCGTACTGCTCGTCGGTTTTCTTTGGACAAAGAAAAATCGGTTTTCATGACAGATCAAGCACAAGCTTTTGCAACTGCTGCAATCACTCTGCAAAAAATTCACATTCTTTGCTTGCACCATTATCGAACGTCGATGTTTCGGCACATTCCGGAATGTCGCAGGATGTTTGTACACATTTTTTGCGGATGAGCAATAAGTTGATATTCAACGTGTATCAAGACGTTGCCGCTTTCAACGATGGGTTCGTTGCAGCCAAACAGGAATTCGAACGATATCCTCCAGCTCTGAAATTTTTCCAATCGATTTGGGATCACCGGCACTGTGTTTGCGCCACGTTTACTTGTGCCTTTTTCACAGCGGGCCATGTTTCTTCTCACCGCGCTGAATCGAATAATTCTCGGATTAAGGAGGGCGGAGATCTGAAAAAGGAAATGAGATCATACAACCTTAATCAACTCCTTGATCTTTTGCTTTCCTTATTTTAGCAGCAGCAAGCGAAAGCAAAAAAGGACATCAAAGCATACATCAAGGCTGGATGCAGCTGGAGCAAAGATGTCGATGATCTATGGAAAGAAGAATATAATTCGGCCAGCGAATACGACTGCATTTGTGTCGACGAACCGAACCGAGTTTGGAAAGCATTCCGTCATGATGGCCAAGGTTCCGTACATATCGTTTGCCTGCCCACACTTTCTGCCTACGCAGTCTTCGACTGCCAAACATTCACATCACGTTCAATTCCATGCCGAGCAATTTGCGCAATATATTCGAGAGTGGGTGACCATCTCTTCACAGCATCAACTCTACATCCGAGATGGTTGATTTCGAACCACCCAGAATTCCCATCATGCCTTTCCGAACTGGGATTAGGGAACCCAAGTATATCATTGGAATGTTCAGCGTCCGCTTCGGCTTTGCCCGTAAAGACTTACAATTGGAATTACTGCAACAAATTCGAGTCCCAAGTACAAACCAAATGCGTTATCGCCACTTAGACGAAAAAGCCAGAGAGTTAATCTCCATTGGGAGCAACGACCAAGATTTCACATATCGTTATGTGATGAATGCCATAACTTCTGCGATTAACGCTGCGAAAGCATTACGCGATGGAGATAGAGTCCAAGCATTTGGAGTTTCTGCACCTGCGATTTCACGAGCGAAACCGACATCAGAAAATTTGTCACGCTGTTTTCGCAAGCCGGCATAAAAAAGAGAAAGGTAGGCTCCTATCGGGTGTGCGCAGAAGCGGGTCGTACCGATGGTCAGGGGCATCGGGACTACAGCGTCAAGTGTCCACTGTTCAAAAACACCAAGAAAAATACATCTGATTAGATCAATAAACGATCAACATGCAAAGGAGAATAGAAACTATAGAGATACCTACACGAAGATGAACCTGTAGGCTAGCGCATCTACAGGTTCGCGACACTGTGAGAGGAAGCCGCTCTTTCAAGTATTAGAAACGTCCGCAAAATAGGGTATTCATAAGTTAGAGCTTCAAATGATACGTTGCGGACTTGGAGAAGTGCGCGGGAGAATTTGCGGGGAGCAGCCTTTTTAACGTATCTTTAATCGAAAGTTAAAATGGCCTAAATAGATACGTTTGTAAGATTTTGGAAAACTACGTTAGCCGCAGCCCAAATGCGTCGTCCGTAGAAGTGATGAAATTCGGTCTCCACGATATCCAGATCGTTTTAAAGATCATAAACAGGACGAAAGATGTCAACATTGAAAACTCTTTCAAAGTGATCCCGCAGTGTGTCGTCCTCCAGACCTTGCAAATCTGAAGCTAGGGCGCATGCTTGTTTTTTGTTTTATGATTTTTTACACAAAAAGCGGTAGGGCTTGCACCAGTGCGGCGTCGTCCTCGCTGGTTCTTCATTTGAAAACCATACCGGATCAACGAGGTCATCGTTCAAGGTGGCGAGTCGTATTGCAGCCTCCAGAACCAACGACATGCGACACCAAAACCGACGGGGTCCGTAGAGCGCAACCTTGTTATCAACGTAACTTTCAACGAATGTTTTATTAGAGCGACATTACGGACGTCTTTGGCTTGAAAGTAACTTTAGAAAATCTGCGGGAAAAAGATACGTTGACTTTGCGGACGTCACTATTGACTCTGTTCTTCAGTATATTGACGTGCTGTACAGCGAATTGGTTTCGCATTAGGCTTCAAATTTGTCATAAATGGGGTTACAGTTGCAGTTGCATCTGGCCCTAATTTCATTCGGAAGAAATCCTTTCGACGAATTAAGAGTTCTAAAAGCTTCTGCTCATAGTCAGAACTCATACCCATGCTACGCGCTTCCTTGATTTTATCTTTAAAGTAAGAATAAAGTTGTGATTGTAGATCCTGGCCTATATCCATTGACACAGACACAGTATACTCTGAGTCAGTTTGAGTGTTATCACTTTTTTGTATAAATGCTATTAAAGAGTCTAATGCATTTTGACGATTGATTCCTATTGACATTAACATGTCGTTTCCAAGTAGAGGATCTTCATTCATATCCTGCCATATAAGACATTGCTGGTTTGGCACTAATAATCGACCCTGGTTTGGCACTAATAATTGACCCTGGTTTGGCACTAATAATTGACCCATTTTAGTTTCTAATATAATATCAATATTTGTGGCACTTCCAATAGTGGTAGAGGGACCATTAGGCATTTCGAGAGTGTCTCGATCCCTAAGTGGAATTATTGTAAATTGTGGCATTAAGCTTCGAAGTTGATCACAGCTTGCCCGATATGATGGTGGCATCTGCACCACTGTCGAGTACAGCTCGGCAGCTGAGATTTCCTTCAGCTAATATTGCTATTACAGTATCAGTCTCATAAAGAGAGCTATCTACGATTCTAGCAATTTGTAATATAGAGTGAACGAATATTCAAAATATTCGTCGCTTGTTTTTCCAACTTATATTGTTCAAGAAGATTCTTCTGCTTCATTGGGGAAGGTCGCTGAGGACAGACCTTCATATGATGGCCAGATACATGACACTTTAAGCATGTAATGATGTTACGAGGTTTTTTAATCTCCGTTTGGCCACTCGGTGGGCCAGCACCAGTATAAGGTCGTTTGGACCGGTGATGGCCAAGAAACGGTTTAGGACGATCCATATCACGAAGGTAGTGTTCAAAATTCTCCACCTTCTGTAACATTTTGTCAATAAACACTGCATGATCAGCACGACCAACGGGGGTAAAACGGACGTACCGTAGCGGACATCTTAACTCTGAAATCAGTGCCAATTTCATTTCGAAAAAGTGCGAATTTTTTAAAATTACGTGTGTATTTTTGTTATCAACTATCAATTTCCAGAATGCGAAGAGGAAGTTTTCGATGGCCTCGGTATTTTTTGACAGCATATTCAACCTGCTTACAAGTTAATGAGCTCCCTCCGGAATCTGTTGCATCCATATAACGAAAGGACTTCCTGGGGAATTTCCTAATCTTGCTTATTGAAACGCTGCCCAACGCTTTGGAACTTGCAGAACAAGGACACCGAAGTTAGAGGTACAATTTGCTCGACTCCAAGCCTTTGCAGCTCCTCAGAACATTTCGATATAATTAAACTCGCAATGATACTTAGGATAAAAGTCAGTATCAAGGCCAGCTTGCATGACAGTTTCTTCTAGCCACTCCTTCTGTTCAGCAAAATCTGGTTGTTTTGAAAGAAGAATTCTAGCTTCCTTCAGATCTAAAGAAGAATCCCACAAGTGTCTTTCTTGTAGAACTTGCCTAAGCCCTTTTGAGGTGCACCCATCTTTTAAAAGCATTTTCTGCTGCACACGGCAACCATCCGCATCCAGATACCATCCGGCTCGCATGATGTCATGAACCGTTCTCCATCTTTCGCAGCTGCATATCCCTATTCAGTGACTAGGTGAATAAAGTTCTGTGTTGCAGTCGTCGAACTGAGAGTAGCTCAGTTCGATCAACAAAAGTTTTGGACCTAAACGTCGCTTACCTCTGCTCGTAGCTCTGTCTCTTTCCTATTGATCCTTCGTTCCAGCTGATTTGTCATCATCGTCCCTTAGATTGTTCAGACCCTATTCTTTATTCGTTCCAGCTGATTTGTCATCATCGTCCCATACATTCTTCAGGCCCTATTCTTTATTACAGTCTAGGTTCTTAACACATGACTCGCTGGTTTACCCCTCCGTTAGCCAGATTCATTCTGTTCACGTTTAACGCATCCGGAGCTTTGGCATGGTGATTCTGGCTATTATCAAACATGAAAAGCCCATCGCAATCCGGATGCAGCAGTTTAAAAATGGGCTTGGCCTTTTCCTTAACCTGAGCAATCAAGTCGCTTTTTCCAGTATCCCTCAGAGTTGGCACCAGGCTTAAGACCCACGGTGGAGTCAGCAGGAACATCTGGATGTTGGTTTTGCAAATCACCGCTCAAACGTAAAATGCCATGACATTAGAGAGTTCTCGGAACTCTGATTTGGAGGGATTCAGATTGAGATAGCACCCCGTTAGAGTTCCGTGTGACTAGATGCTTTATTGAGATTCAAATAAACGTTTCGGCAACCCTCTCACATTCAGATTCAGATTCAGTTCAGATTTTCGGAATCGTTTTATAGATTCAGATTCAGGAAGAAAAAGATATGCGGCACCCATATAATTATGATCACAATGCCGAGGCTAAGCGACGATCAAGCAATAGAGCTTCTCATGAACATTTTCTTCGGGCTCGACCAGGATGTGGACGCATTTCTTGCAGTTATGACTGCATTGCTGGAAAATAACTTGTTCCGACTTCGCATCCTACACGACTTGCTCTGGATCGCTGTCAAAAGTGTGATTATGAATTGGAGGATACCACTGCATTGATTCGTTTCCGATTTACCATTCCTCAGTTTACATTACTGGCAGAGCTATTTATGTTGCGAAACGACTGCGTGTGATAAAATTTGTCATATTGAGGCGCTTGCTTTGGTCTGCCGACGTTTAGCTGAGACATTACGGCTCTGGACACTTATGAATGAGTTTGGACGCTCTGTTTCTGCAATCTCAAGGATTATGTCTCCTACAGTTTTCTTGATCAATATCCAATACAAGGATTCTATTTCAACGAAACGTTATTCAAGGAACGTTTGAACACTAACTAGCGTGATTGCTGCAAAAGGAAGCCCGTTAGATTGTGTTTGGGCTTTCATCGATGGTACGCGCCAGAATATCTGTAGACCAAGCCCAAGAAGCTCTGGTGCTTTGCCAAATGAATACCTTCAGCGATCCGTCTATAATGGCCACCCTCGGAAGCACTGTCTAAACTATCAGGGTATCACGACTCCTGACGGTTTATTTGCCAGCATCTTCGGGCCAATTGAAGGTCGACGTCACGACACCACCACACCCATGAGCGCAATCGTTGATCGACTTAGATTAAGCCAGAATTTCACTGGGAAACTGATCTACGGGGACCCTGCAAACGGATGTTCAGACAAAATATGCTCGCCGGTCCCCAGTGCAGTTGCGCGATTGCGGCAAGAGGAGTGTAATTCTTCTATGAGCTCCGTAAGAGAGTCTGTGGAATGGTCATTTGGCCGTCTAAAAACATTGTGGCCGACTCTGGCCTATGATAAGAAGCAAAAGGTGAGGGAATCTGCAATAGGAAGAATGTTCCTGGTTGGTTGCTTGCTAACTAATTGCCATTGCGGCTTTCAATGGAAATCAAATTTCCGACCTCCAAGTATTCATAACTACCTAAACGCTAACAGAATGCTAGAGTCTTTATAAAACAGGATTTAAATCTTATCTATAACCTTATTTAAAACCTCACCTATCTTAAACATATACTCGTACATCCGCGCATCCATTGAGGCCCTGCGGCGGGATTCCTCTTCACGACGTTCGGCTTGTTGCTTTTCAAAATCTAAGCGTTCCTTCTCCAGTTTCAGCTTCTCTTCGTTCAAAGTGCTGTTAGAAGAGACGGTGTTTTGCATAGCACTCATGAGCGCATCAAATTTGTCGCGCTTTGAAACTTTGAGCCTCTTGTTCGCAAGTTTTCCAGAACTTCTACGGGCGCGTTTGACCCGCCCGGGACTGAGTCGGAATCGCTGTCGTCGTCATCGTCGCTAGAAATCGGGCCTTCAATGGCTAAGCGACGAATTATCTCCCCTGATTTTTCAATCCCATTCGCTTTGGCATGCTCAGCATCTTTTGTGGTTCAAATGCTGAGGTTCCAATCGTCCATCCTTGATATGATATCAGTCAATAACTGTTGGCGTTCGTCGAATTCCTCAGAAGCTCCCGATTTTCTCATTGAATCGAGCTCGTTGGATTCGAAAGCCTTCATCAGCAATTCGAATCTGGTTTTCAAAGCCGGGGCTTTCTTGTTCTTTATAAAGACAAAATTGTTTGCCAACGCTGCAGTAATAGTGTGCCAGGTAGACATGGTTTTTCCATTAGATGCCTCCCATGGCTTAAATGAATTCACTTCTCGCAATAGCATGATATCGTCGCAGCATGCAAATTTCTGCCTGCCGCTGTATGGCGATACACCACAGTTGTTGAAGAATCCAACGCTAATTCCTGGGGTAGCAGATCTGCCCGATTCGATAGGAAACGAAGCATCCATTGAAACAGATTTGTATTATAAGACTGATATGAATCTCAAAAACCAGTTGAGATTCAGCCGCTCTATCTTGTGAAACGTAACAGTGCCTGCAGGTTTTGAGATAGAAATTCACCACGAACAGCATGTCACAGAACTCTAACGGGGTGCTATCTGAATCTGAATCCCTCGAAATTAGCGTTCCGAAAACTCTCTATTCACACAAAAATGCAGAAACCATGACGCTGCGTCCATAACCTTTGCGTTCCGAAAACTCTCTATTCACACAAAAATGCAGAAACCATGACGCTGCGTCCATAACCTTTTGCCCGAATCTTCATATTGTCTTCATCCAGCCAACAGGTCCAGCCAACAGTATTTCCTGCCGTCGTTGCATCCGAAACAAGACTCGCCATGTGTAACATGAATCAAAGGTCGCACACCGGGCTCTATCTCTGGGAAAAATCTTTGTCTCCATGAAATCACCAACGTATTGGGTCATCCGTTTTTCGTACGCAGATATTCCTTCAAGGAACGCATGTCGGTATCTGACGACATCGTCGCGTTCATGACCGTCATTATAGCCCTTTCCTGAACTCCCCAAATCTCAAACCTAAAATATTGAGCCATCGCTGGCCGGTTCTTGAGGAAATGTTGATAGAAGTTTCAAAGCCAAGTTTGAGATGAAGATTCTCGCTGACCCACAACGCCAACTTCGAACTTGTTAGAGAAACATCAGGCTCATTTCGTATGAAGTTTCGAAGAGCTAGTTGCACATCTTCATCGGGAACCAAAGACTTCTTTTTGACAAACTTACCTTGGTTGTGCACTGGAAACACTCCATTTTGTACAAAATACTGCGCCCAGAATCTGATCAGTCGCCCGGAATGAACCACATTTCGGTCTGGCAGCAGCATGGCCGCGATTTTTTCAGACGATTCGACTTTGGGATGGCTCTGTAACAACGATTGCAAATAATGCGTGACTGCCAGCTTCCGGACAAAATCCCATTTCGTAGTGTTCCGGTTTTGTCTTTCAACAATGCCGTTTGGTGTGAGTTTGCTGTCTGCGTTCAGTTTCTCAATACAACGACCGTAAGTCTCAATGGAGGAGCTGGATCCGGTTTATCGCTGGCAGTATCTTTAGGGAAATATTTCCAGATTTTGGATCATCTTTGACAGAGTTATGCCGTCGCCTTTTATCGTTTTCTCTTCAAAAGACAGTTCGACTGCTCCCTGTATAAGCGGAGCGTAACGACGATCCAGCGCCTTTTCAAACTAATATGGGTTGAATGGATGAGGTCGGAATTTCACGGTCCAACAAATCATCCCCCAGAATGACAATATTACCGTCGCTTTCTGACTCCGAAACCTCTTCGGCCGCGCCAGCAAGCCCAGTGCGACGAGAATGTGCACGTCCTGAAGCAGCAGCTGCAAGCCTGCGACCGAGGACCGTCTTCTTACGAGTTCGGGCCATTGCAACAACTGCCGAAGAACTCCGCACGCCCACGGAAGAAGTGGCTGCGACCGTACCCAGTTCACAATACTATAGCAACAAAATATGCGTACGCAAAATACAATTTTTGACTGTACAAGGAAAAGTGCGTAGAAATTCCATGCGCACTTTATGCTTTTTGTGTCTTTTTCCCATACAAGTGACCAATTCTCAGTTCTCCTTATAACTTCCAAGTGTTATAACTGCGCAAGGATCCTCAAAATCGAGACGACAAAATGTTTGTCTCGATGAGATCTGCGTTTTGTCATCTTGTTTGGGAGCCCTCGGTCACGGCACCGACCCACATAATCTTTGGGCTCCTGGCCCTATCAAAAATACAGAGTTAAGAGGTCCGCTACGGTGCAGCACCAGTACAATCAGGATCCCTAAACCCCATCATCAGATAGTAATGCAAATCGAGCTAGTAAAGATAGACAGTATTCATAAACAATCATTGTTCAAAAGACAAAAGCCTTTAAAAGATAGAACAGAAAAACGACAGGTCAAGACCGAAAACTCTGCAAGTAGGGATTTACCTATAAAATCACACATGGGTGATTGCAAACATTTAGGCTAGGTCCTGGGCTCAGCAGTCTCATGCCATCACCGCGCCTTTCGACTAAGGCTGTCGACAGTCACCATGATGGCACGGTGCCATTGAGCCAGAGAACGACAGCCGGGACTCAGCACCGAAAACGTGACGGCGAAGGCTCGATGGTCTGAAAGACATCGGTGATGCCCGATCTGGACAGCGGTGTCGGCACAGCCACGAGCGAGACCGCGGCAGCGCCACCCAGGCCAGGACGATGACGCCAACTCCATAGGTAATCTGGAAAACGGGGTCAGTACGACAATCACAAAAAAATGCAAAACCAACTAATAAAGATAGAAAATCTTCATAAGCTATCATTGTACAAAATGTAAAAGCCTTCAAATTGATTGAACAGATTAAAAAAGGTAAAGCCGGAAAACTCTGCAAATAGGGACTTACCTCTAAACAACAACACGTAGGTGACTTGCCAACATTTGGGCCAGGCTCTGGGCTCAGCAGCCTCGTAACATCATGGCGCCTGGCGACAGAAGGCGGTCGCCAGGCACCATGATGACACTGTGCAATTTAACCAGAGAGCGAGAGCCGAGAATCAGCACCGAAAACGTGACGGCGGGTGACCGAATGTCTGAAAGACCTCGCTGATGCCACGATCTGGACAGTGGCGCCAGTACGTCCATGATCAAGACAGCATCGTCCTCCCGATCAGAACGATGGCTTCGGATCCATAGTCAGGACCGCGGGTCCAGTGCGACCTCGACCAGGCTGGCACCTCCGACTCCATGACCATCAGACGACAACGGCGCCAAGTTCTTGATTAGATTGGCGCTACCGGCTAACTCGTTGTTTCGCATCGATGCGATCAGGTAGGTAGAATTGATCGAAATCTAAACGAAGGATCCAGTCACACAACCCGGTTACCACATATCAGATTGGATGCTATAATTTTTCAATAAATTCCGTAAATTTATTGATAGCTCTATTGCAAATAAATGCTGGTCTGGATATGCTGAAATTAGCACCCTGATTTCATAAGGAAAACAGATTTTCGATGCAGACCCTACATACATTTGACCAACTCCGCCGCAGTTCTAATAAATCTCATGGAAAAAGCAGCCAGGATTCCAAAAGAGAGGTAATGGCTGGAAACTCGCAGAAATCAGCTGGAAACGCATTCTAAGGCACCCTTGCGGAGTTCCGGTGTTCGACCACGACTGAGGTGCACAAAATCGAATTAGTGCCGGGAGCCAAGCCCGTGTCGATGCCGCCACAACGCCGCCACCCGACCCTTGAGCAACAAGTCTCGGAGATGGCGGAAAAGCTTCTCCGCGCCGACATCATCCGCCCTTCACTCAGTCATGGGTAGCAGTCATCGTGCTGACCCGAAAGAAAGACCGAACCTACCGACTCAACGTCGATTACAGACGGCTGAACGACCTGACTGTGGCGGATGTATATCCGATACCACGAATCGACGAGGCGTTGGCGGCTATGCTATGTGCAGGCTTCTTTTCGGTCTTCGACATGGCGTCTGGGTACTGGCAGGTGGCCATGGCCGAAGAACACAAAGCCAGAACTGCTTTCGTGACGCGTGAAGGCCTATTCGAATGGAAGCGCATGCCCTTCTGACTGAAGCGTGCCCCCCCCGCCACGTATTGCCACTTAACGGGGAAGGTATTGGCCGGTCTTACATACGCGGATTTCTTAGTGTACATGGATGGCGTCTTGTGTTCTCTAAGACCCTCGACGAACACATGGGGATGTTTGAGCGAATATTCCAACGATTCCAAGACCACGGTTTGACAGTAAACTCGCGGAAAAGATAACTGCGGCAAAGAAAAGTGACATTTATTGGTCATCAAATCAGCGCAGGGGGCGTGCGTTCCATCTGACAACTAGGTGCGGCTGTCGCATACTCCCCGACCCCCAAAGACAAAGCAGCGCTGCGTAATTAACTTGTGCTAGCCTGATACTATATATTCCCACTTCATACAATGATTCGCGGAAATCACAGCGGCATTGACCGACCTGACAGCAAAATCGTCGGAATGGCGTTGGGACGAGGAGCATCAGGAGGCCTTCGAAAACGTCAGGAAGCTGTTGACTAACCGCCCGGTATTGCTTCACCCTGACTTCACTCGGCCTTTCGAGGTACAGACCGATTACTCCAGTCGAACGTTCGGAGCGGCTCTGAGCCAACGAGACGACAATGACAACGAATATCCAGTGGCGTGTCCCGTAAATGCAGAGGGATGAAGTCGTACTCTGCTCGACGCGGCGACGCGGTGGCCATCCGGCACGCTTCGAAGAGGAGATGCTTCCTGGAGGGCCAGCAATTTGTCCTCGAGACAAATCTTAGGCCGCTAGAATTCTTCCGGATTGAGACAGACTATGCACAATTATGCCGGATCTGGGAAGCAATGGAGGCGTTCGATTACGTGATCCGCTACAAAAAAGGAAAAACAAATCAGAACGCGGATGCTCTGAGCAGAATGGAGGAGTATAAACACGATGCCTGACAGCCAGTCCGTGAAGACAAACTGACGGAGACCTCGGACTCCGGCAGCAGCAGCGATTCGGTTCCAGACGTGAGCGCAGTATTCAGAAGTAACATCGGGCTGGGACCTGATGATGAGAAGTTAGCAGCGGACCTACGGCATCGGCAGCAAAAAGATCCGACATGGAGACCGGCAATAGCTGCAATAGAAGCTGGATTGGAGCCTGATCTCAGAGGCCCCAAGGCGATCCGGCTGGATGCGAATGGAGAGCTGATGAAGCAGGCCAGGGACCGGCGACCGGATGACGAATCTCGGTACCAGATTTGCATTTCAGAATTTTCCAGAGCGCAGCGTTCTACGGAGACTGCGACGACCTGATGGGCGCCCACTTCGGCGTGCCACCGACACTGGAGCGCCTGCAAATTAACAGCTACTGGCAGGCAAATGGCTGACGCCGTCAGACGACAAGTCCAAAATTACATCCCCAGCCAACAAGATAAGCTCAGCTTCCCGAGAAGACAGGCCTTGATGACATAGTTCAGCAAGGAAGAGGCATCTGAGCCAGGGCGACCGTACACATAGACCACGTGACCAAGCTGCCGAGGACCTCACGCGGCAATCAACACACTTTAACTGCAACGTATCGGGTAACCCATGGGATAATCTTCATTCCTGTCAAGAGCCTCGGCAATGGAGTCAGACGAGGCGTTAATTCAGAACGTGTTCTTAACCCACGGATTTCCCCGGAAGTTAGTGGCCGAGCGCAGCACATCGTGGCGTAACCAGCTATGGCACTCAGCGAAGTGTTCGGATTACTCATGGCGATGACGGTGGCGTACCGAGCGCAGGTAAACGGCATGGCGGGGCGCAGGCACCGATACCTGAACTAGTTCCTGCGGACGAGGCGGACGACGATAAGCCTCGTTGGAATCGTCTTCTCGGATTCTTAACCTTTTCCAGTATCGCGTAGTCGACGATGATCGCAGCAGCTTCGAATCCTACCACGCCAGCGACATCGAATCGGCCGACGATGATAGCGAAGATGATGGCGGCGGGGCCACCTAGCCGGCGGCGTTCAACCAGAGCGGCGATGGTGCGAATCGGAAGTCCACACGAAGGGTGCGATTTGTGGACTGGGGGGATGTGTATACATGGTGATTTAAAAGGGCGTCATTCCCACTCTTGCGATGAAGATAGCGAAATCAACTTGTCTTTTGTCATTAATAGAAGCGATTAAAATTCCTACTCATCGCTTCTGCCTTCAATTCTTGCATTCTTCAGGGCTTTCCTAAAGAATTTCACCCCATGCGTGTTGAACTCCAACCTGCTACCCTGGTCGTGGAGCCTGGCGCGACTCATGGCCACACACACCAGACAGCGCAACACTACATAACGCCCACAGGGACACAGTGATGCCAACAGTGCCAACAGCTTGCATGGTAAGTCCGTGGCGGAGTTTATTGCTTAAATGACTGTGACCTCTTCTATGATTCATATAAAATGGCAATCGAGCCCAAAATACATTCATCATCAATTTACTCTCTTCCTGCAACGTATTCCTTGCTATCATCTAATCTTTTTATTAAGAGCCGGGTCCTTCAGCCCTGCTGTCCAACAAGGCGAACCCTCGCTTACACTTATGTAAATATATTTTGGACTGAAAATTTGAAGTTAAAAACAAAACAAAATGGAGATGGGAGTAGTAATTTAGCCTCTTACGGAGTATATATGAATTGAATATAGCAAGAAAACATTTTACTATGAATTTTGGACCGCAGCATCCAATTGCTGACGGAATTTTATTGATAGTTTTAGAATTAGATGGGGAAAAATTGTTCGAAGATAACAACGCTCAGTGCCTGTCTTTCACCTTCAGGCGGGTCGAAATTACATAAGGCTCAGATACAAAAGATCATACCAATCTGTAAATAATCGGCTGTCAGTACAACTCGAAAACTTTCTATATCATTTGATGAATCGTCGCCATCACCATCGCCGGTATCGCCAAATGTCCAGAGCCTGGTTGAGCTCAGAGAGAATCGAGTGTGGACTGTGGTATTCATACCTGCAAGGCAAGACGGCATGAGATGTGATTAAACATCATTTTTGTGAATGAGTTACCTGAAACAAGATACTGCCACTTGCTCTGTGTAGTTTCTTATCCTGTTGACGGATTGTCCCCGGGTTGCATGGTTCATAAACTGGCCGTTCTCATGAACCTTTCCGACCAGAAATTCCAAGACGTTCCTGTCAATGGGCCAAGATCTTCCAGTATGTGCGACACTAGATGTAAGGAGAAATGGACTGGAAGGGTTAAGAGCCTGTTCCAAGTGAAAAAATGCGATAAAAAATGCGGAAATTAAAAAAAATGCGGTCCAGGTATGACATCCGAAAAATGCTGAAAATGACTGTATTTAAATGAGGTAATTAATGAGATCGTGAGTTCTGCGAATTGCGTGGCGCCATAGGGATTGTTATAATATCACATTTAATTGAAAATCAGGTTGCGGAGCTCATTTTCAATAAATGTGATGCTAAAAATAGAGCGCAAATCTGATTGGCGGGTTGCTCATTTATTTTCCGCATTTTTCCACTTGGAGCAGGCTCTAACAGCATGCTTGGAATTTGCTCTAGAGGCAGAAATTAGAGACGAATATTCGCGTGGAGAGATATTTACCTCTTCCAACTTTGCGCATCTTGGGGAGCTGCGACCGCTTGATGATCAAGCAAAAACATTCTGATAACCTGTCAAAGAATTGATAAAGAGACGCTTAGAATTGTGCTGCCACAGTTTCTGTTGCAAAATGTCCCTTGGTCAAGAATTTGAGTAAATCGTGTAGCATCATATGCCATTGTGCATTTGTAACCAGAGCTTTCGACGAAATGTAAGAGTGGAATAACTCTGGCGACTCTGAATAATGGATAAGCTCTGAAGCAGAATTCGATGCAGGCGAACTTACTCTCAGGAATCCTTAGACACTGCAACCGTCTTGAGATTTCCGCACGACTGCCTTTTTTGAGCGCCAAAGGCATTGGTGCTAAATCGTCCCACACTTGTGGCTGCCGGTTCAACCTCTGTTCTGCATCTCGAGCGCCATTTCAAATACCAGTCCAGAACCTCCAGCCTCACAATCCAGGGCATCTATGAGCGTTCTCGCCCTATTCTGACAATGCAAAATTACATGATTATCAATGCTTACAAGCAATCAGAGCGAATGTACGCCCCGATGATGCATAAAATCAGTCTTAAAATGGCGACTGGCATCCCATCCACTTTCCAAATGTTTTGATAGAGCATCAAGTCCATAATATCCCGTTCGCTTATATGGATGATTCGGGTCTTTTGTGATGTCATAAGGTTTGTAATTTGCAAGGTCGACGTCGGGATTGGCCGTAAAATCCTGCATCCTCTGTTCTTGCTTTTTTGCCTCACAGCTTTCAGCTTCGACTCCTGTTATCTCTTATAGTATATACAACAACGTATCACAGTAATACCTGAGATGTGAATATCTCTTTTGCTAAAGACCGTCGGGGCTTTAGACTTTGAATCAAATCCCATTATGTTGGGTAAGCTGATCGACTTGCGTAGAGGATGGTGTGTGGGCAGAAATCTATAAGAACCGAGTCGGCAAGTACGCCGGAAAAATCTGACACCTTCCATCTTGCAAATACATGCACAAATCTTGCTAGAGGATCCGGCTTTTCTTACAGCTTTGGCCCAAGCTGGAAGGTCTGCCATGATAAACATGAGCTTCAACTTTATCTGAGCACAAATCATATTTCATCAAAAGGGATGGTTTCGTGAATACCTTTATCAACCTCCTACGTGATGAATCGTATACGAGCAATCCCTGACGATTCACGAAGTTCAGTTCGTAAGCAATCGACTGAAAGAACGCTTGGCTGGAAAAATATGAGCAGGAAGTCATTAAAACAGATGAAGGTTTGCATCTTGATGTCGGAGGCAGCGTCAAGTAGGAAAACAAATGTGGCCTTACTGATATCGCTGACGAATTATGAATTCTAGCTCCATCATAGCTGTGAGACAGAGCGATTATGATGGGCACAATATCTAAAAGATGAATTACATGTTTTGAAATGGAACGAATGCTGAGTACTTGGAGAAGATTCGTTCATGTTGTCGATTTCAGCCAAATGGAATGGCAGATAAGTATCTTAGAAGAGGTTTCCGTGCATCCAATCAGTCATTACCTCTTCTTTGTTTCCGCTTTCAACAAATTTTTTGACGTTATGGCATACGTTTCTATACCCTTCCCAAAACAAGTTCGCAATTGCAGGAAAAGCAATCCTCATCTAAAGGTATATGAGCATGCAGCTTAACCCTAGTAAACATTACTTGAATATCGTACGAAGGTGGCCAGTATAAGAATTTGGAGTTGGCTCTTGTACTTAAGCAATGAGGACATTTGTCAGCTTTCTCCAGATCGAGAACATAAACGCAATGGCCTTGAGGACAAGACTCCAATTTCATTGGTTCAAGAGCCAGAAAAATGTCCGTTAACACAGAGCGTTTAGCTTCTTTCCAAGTGGAGGGAAACTTGTGATATAGCGGCACAGGTTCTCCAGTAGAAGTATCAGGCTTGGTAGACACCTCCTGATGAAATAAGTTAACAAATTCGTCAAATCCTTTGCTCTTAACGCTTGTTCGTAATCGTAAGTCGGCAAATTGCATTAGCTTGATCTTTATCTTATCCAAATGTTCCATGCTGTTGATCTCTAATTCAGCGAGTTGGTTGATGTGGATGTGTGGTAGCGCTTGCAGCATCGCTCTTGTGCTGTTCATTATCTTGGCAATGACGCGATCAAATTTGAATTCAAGATCTTCTAGGGGATCGAAATGTCGTTCACTCGATTGAAAGAACAGGTCATTCGGTGCTGTTGAATGTTGAGAGCTACCATCTTGTTACGTAGTGCAACGTTCACGGACTTATTGACCCAACATAAACACGTCTTCAACGGCCAGATCGCCAGATCTGTTTCGTGATTGTACCAATCACGTCCCTAGTCACTTGTCTTTTCGTCGTCAGCTCCTGCTAACCCTGTTCCCCTGCCCATGTCCCAGGAAGTACCTCCTGACCCAGCCCTAGCCCCGCTGCCAGATGGCGACTTTCCAGCGTTCCCCACTGATTTGCGACAGATTCTCCTGCAGCAACAGCAATTGATGGAACACATTGTAACGCGATCGACGGCACCCGCTACTGACACTTTGTCACGCGAAGCCAAAGCCCGTCTACCCGACCCGTTCGACGGCAAAGCCGAGTCCGTTCGAGGATTTATTAACCAGGTTATGATGGTGATTCAGCAACAGCCGATTACATATGCATCTGATCAGTCAAGAGTATTGTTAGTCGGCAGTCTGCTGACAGGAGCTGCACGTGAATGGTTTAATCCCTACTTTGAGGCTCAGGACCCACAGGTTGTGTTCAACTTCGCGAACTTCGTTACACTGTTTCGCGCTCGATTCGATGACCCAAACCGGGCGGCAAATGCGGCCGATCAGTTAGATCGCGTCAGTCAAGGAAGCCGAAGCGTTATGGATTACGCTTGCCAGTTCCAGCATCTGGTTGCTGACGCGGGCTACAATGATGTCGCCGCGCGCCATTCATTCTTAAGAGGCCTAAGACCAGAGATCCAGAACCTTCTATTAACGGTACCGGTGGCAGCGACGTTGGCGCAACTCATTTCGGATGCGCTGCGCATCGACCAACGCCTCCAGCAGCATCGACTGAACCAAGCACCGAGACAACCAGCGCTATTTACTCAAATACAAGGAACACGATTTCAGCCGCACCCACGCTTCGTGAATTATCCGAGCCGTCCACCTGTCACCTCAACTATCCGACCTCGGATCGCACCAGTGCCTCAACAGCCGGTGCCTATGCAGCTTGACGCTGCGACGGTGGAACCTGGGAGCCCGTTTGAAGAGACAATCCCCAATGTGAATGTGAACGCGGTGCTTACAGGGCAGCCGCGTCCGCCACTAACACCTGAAGAGAAGCATCGTCGTCGTGTCAACAATTTGTCTCTCTATTGCGGACAACCAGGTCATATTGCAGCTGCTCACAACTTTCATCGTCGTCAGGTTCCGGGAAATCCCGAGGGGCATCGCCAGTAAGGCGGTTGACGGTGCCCACTATCGAATACTCTTGCTTATCGAATACAAGAGAATCTTCGTTTAAGAATCCGCCTAATCTGCTGATCTCAGCAACCGTTATCAGTAATGATACCCCTGCGAAGATGATGACTCCGCCATGTCGAATCAATTGGCCGACGTTGGTTGCACAGACCCATGTACATGCTTTCATCGATTGCGGCGCTTCAGCACTGTTTATGGATCGTAGCTTCGCCGACCAGTACAGCGTATGGTCTCGACCGCTACAACAGCCTATTACCGTGACTGTCATTAACGGGAAACAATTCTCGATAACCGATGAGACAATCGAGCTTGAGCTGCAGGTTTCCGATGTGTCGTTCAAGTCAAGCTTCTATTTGATCGACCATCCCAAGTACCCCATTGTTCTTGGGATGACATCCTTACAACAGCTTAACCCGTTCATTGATTAGAAGAAGCAACAGTTGTCGAGGAGAGCGGAGAGAGCCTTGACCGAACGCCGCATTCAATCACCAACCATAACAACCTTGTGCCTGAAGCAGGAGTAGTAAACGCTGGTGAACTCGAGGCCGCCGGTATCAACCTCCGGGATCACTTAGGCCTACGTGAAGTGGACCACAAACGCGAGATCGTTGAAGTTGGGTCACCAAGCAAAACCCTTGAAGAAGGCGACCCAGAGAAACCAGCTATCTCCCTACCTCAGAAATATGCCTAGTATGCCGACGTTTTCTCGAAGGAAGGTGCAGACCAGCTACCGCAGGACCGACCCGGGGTTGACATAGCCATCAACCTGGAGCAGGACCATCCGTTGCCCCCCTATATGCCGCCATATTCAACGTCGGTGAAGGAAGATGAAGTGCTCCGCGAATACCTGAGAGAAAACTTGTCTAAAGGATCCATTCGGGCGTCGGGATCGCCGTTAGGCGCCCCAAATCCTATTCGTTCGAAAGAAGGATGGAGGACTTCGCCTTTGTGTTGATTACCGGTTACTGAATAATGCGACAAAGCGGGAGCCTAACCCGATGCCAGTAGTCAATGACCTGCTTCAACGTCTCGCGTGTGCCAAGGCGTTTTCCAAAATCGATCTTAGAGGGGCCTACAACTTGGTCAGGATCCAAGAAGGTGACGAATGGAAGACAGCGTTCACTTGTAAATATGGTCACTTTGAGTACCAGGTCATGCCGTTTGGACTCAAGAATGCTCCTGCAGCGTTCCAACGGCTAATGCATGACATTTTCCGTGATCATCTGGATCAGTTCATAGTGGTCTACCTTGACGACATCTTGATATACTCCAAAGATTCGTTCGAGCACGACCGTCACGTGAAAATCGCTCTCCAGACGCTGAGGAAGCATG
>RBZT01000145.1:0-17003 GCA_003693705.1 Polymyxa betae
AGAAAAGTCGCTTGGTCTCAGCAGAATGCTCGAAAGCAGTTAGAAAAACGAGCAGAATCGATGCAGGAAAAAGGAAGGTCGTGGAGCAGGTCGATCTTGATACTCCCGATGATGATATGGAGCATAGCCGACTGGTTGCTGTAATCTTCCAGAGGCCAGTTCCGACTTGAACGATTTCACAGAGGGAAGATTTAGAGCCACAGCTCCCTCTGTCAAGAATTCGCTGTAATGTTTCAGTATTGACTTCATAACAATCTTCTTATTGTTCTCCTGGGCGTGTACGACCGAATCGAAGTAACCCCAGAAATCCTGTTCCGTCTGCGACATTCCGAGAACTTCCTCCAGCGTCGTCTTCGTCATCGGGGCCGATTCATCCAACGCATCTGAATTTCGAGAGTCAGGCGCGCGCGGGGGCCAGTACGACGACGGCGACGGCCGCGCACTCACCTAGATCGTGCGGGTTCATGGCGGCGATCAGCAGACAGACCAGGTACAAACCCTTGGTGTAGGGTAGTACTGTCCCTTGGTCACCTTCAACTTCAGCTATCTCGGACTTGATATCAGATATTTCAGCACAATATGGAGCATGTTCTTCAACCTCCTGCATCCATTCGATTTCTTTTGAATCGTCCGAACAGCTCACGAACGTGATCGGCTGAGTTTCCGGTTCGGGCCGCTTCAGTACTATCTCCTTGATTCTGTCGATCTGAGAACTCTCATTATGAACACAGTACAATCAGGGAAGAAGAATTGATGTCTTACAGCAGTTGAACCTCCATTAGGCACTCCATCTCCGAACCAATAGTGTATGACACGCTGGCCACAATACTCTGATAGGATCTCTTCAATTCGGTCTAGCATTGGTGTTCCATTGTAAGGACCTTCATTAAAATGTTAGATAGATGATATTAGAACAACGACGACTTACCATAAGCGAATTCATTCAAAATTTCCTCTTTAGATCGTTCATAAAACTGAGATGGTTTCTCATTCTTATGATGAGCCAGGGTGATGACCTTCTGGCGATTGAAGAAACGGATCATGATCTGGGGTTTCGGGAGATATTGCAGAATATCCAGCATTACCAGCAATTGATTACAGGCCATCACCCAGCGAGACGGCTTATTTATAACTAAGTTGAAGTTTCTGCCATATGGGCCAAGTGCGTCCTTGATCTGTTGAGATCGATTGTCGAGCTGCTGGGCGACATCCAGGACATCGTTACTGTCGTCTTTGGCTTTAAATTACATAGATCCGGAGTCATCAATCAAAAAGCTGAGAGTAGAATATGTCTGAATCTGAAGCAGTTTGTTCAGCATACCAATTGGTACTTCATATTTCTGGAACTTTGGAAAAGCCCTGCTGGATCAAATCCGGGTTTTCTAGACCAAGGCCTTCAGCCACTTTGGTCGTCGTTAAAGCGTTAACTCCGGACGTGGCCATTTGGTACTGCTTGATATCATCTAAATCACTAACAATAGGAAGACGACGTTGTTTGCTCGTAGTAGAAGTAGGTCTCCTATTTGCATTACGAGCAGGCTCGCCATTCGTCTTTGCATTATTCTTTTCCCTACAAACAGAGTTAGAATAAAGCACACCCCCAAGTAGCATATGTATGCAACCAAATGATAGCCAGAAATCTGCCCAACATAGTAGAAGAAGGCTAGGTGTCAACAAATATGCTGGTAACGGCATACAGGCAACACCATTAACATGAGTGCGATGCGCTGATGAGGCGAAGCCGAAACCAGTGAAGAAGGGGACGGGTATTTTAGTTTGTCTTCCATCACCGCCTTTTGAATAAATTACAAAAATTATTTTTTCAAAAGGTCCCATAATGTTATTCCCACCAGAATGACTATATTGGTGACGGAGACGTACGCAAAAATATATCGGTCTTCTTCGCGCTCGTGTTATTATATCCTAATCGTGAATTATTATCTTCATGTCCGACGTGAACGACATCGACCGCGACATCGATATTGGAATGCCACCAACATTCCGTCCCGCCGACAGTTCCGCCACTATGGAGCTTGAAGCACCCGGCCAACTGGGAAACCAGGAAGCCAGCGTCTCTGACGCGCCTGTCACACCAACATGTGACAGTGCAGCTCTGCCACCCATCGGAGGCACTCTGCGCTTCTTGCAAAACCCATCCCCCCAGATGGGAAGCATTGCCCGGGGATCCAACTTCCCGACGGCAATCCCTCGCCGAGACGAGCTCGGTCCTATCAAGGAAACGCTGCTCGATCGGGCCGCTCAATATCTTGCAAAAGGTATCGAACGCGAGGCGATCTTGTTGTGACATCCAACAAAACTATTGCGGAAGCGTTTTGTGATCACGATCCCGTTCACGTCCGCGCTATTCAACGTCGATTTCGTGAAATTAACATGTTCGAGTGCGAGCGCACACTCGGTGGCGTTGCCCCTGGACTTCAACGACCGGATTGTCGCTGTTATGTTCATCATCCTGAGCTGATCAAATGGAGACATCGTTTCGATTAACGATTCCGGACGAGGCGAGTTCACCGTCCAGGTCTTCGACCCCTTCGACGTCCAAAGATGCCTTCCGCTCAGTACGTACAGGTATGTTGTCCACTGGATGTCAACTTGACGATGTGGTCCACTGGATCTCATATTTATTATAGTGGAAAGCCCTTCGTCAACTACTTCAACAGCGTCGATGACGATGAATCCAAACAACGACGACATGCAACGGTGGCTTCTGGAGGATCTGGAGGATTGCCTCCAGGATTTGGAATCGGTGACTCAATCGTTGATGCTTCACGATCGGGAGTTAGGGGCTCGCCTGGTTCCGGTTCTGCAGCTGTTGCAAACGACGATCACGTCCTTGCTGCATTACCGGTATCCGGATCGTTCGAGCTGACTAGCGGCCCAGGCTCTCTGTTCTCTATGGAGCCGCTCGCTGTAGATTCTGTGTTTTCCTCTGTATTTTTTGATAAACACTAATTGGTTTTGACCCATAATTGAAACGGTATGGTTTCAACCAGATCTAGAACTGCTGCGGGCCGTGGACGACACGCCAAACAGCAGTATCTAGAACGTTATGGATTCACCAACAATCGCCCTGGGCGTCGTCATAGTGATGCTCCTGTGCTACGTCGTGTTGACCGTCGTCAGAGTGATAGTGGTGTGGCATTACCGCCCTACAAACGCCCAGTGATTGTGGACCCCCGGCCTGCTTCAACGGCCGTAGTTCCCATACGATCTCATTTGTCAAGTCGTCGTGTCAGCGGTGTTTACACGTTAACGATGCCTCTGTCTGCAGCGCGCAAACGTGCCTTGTCGCGTCGTCTTTCCCGTCGAACGGTTCGTTCGAGTTCGCGTGGTGTTTATGGTTACGGCCGGTTTGCTGGTCAGCCGGTCCAGATGCGAGGGTATGGCGCGTATAACTGGCGTGGTGCTTTGCGTTCGGCAGGTCGTGCCATTCAGACCGTTGGCAAACGGGTCGTCCCTGCAGGCACATTCGCGCGAATGGGTTCCGGTGCTTCAAAAATTGTTTCGTGACAAGAATAAATAGAAACATCTCGCTTCTGATGTTCAAGTAATCTAGTAATGCCTATTTGGACATGTAAAAAACAAATTCACACACGTTACTGCCTACTGGTGGGAACGAGACGCATTCGGCGTTTTGGGTCGTTTCAAATACTGTAAGCCTTCGCTTAAGTCCGCATTCATCTAAGTCCGCATCTCAGTTCGCGTGGCTGAGGATGCTGCTGAAGGAGATTGGTTTTGTTATCAAGTTTCCGAGCATCGTGTTCGAGGATAACGCAGCAGCCAAGCTGACTGCGGAGACCGTTGGTGTGACAGACGCCAACAAACACATTCAAGTGAAATGGCATTTTGTGCGTCAGTGCGTTCGTGAAGGAATGCTCAAGCTGGTGACTGTGATGAGTCGGGAAAATCCAGCTGACGCAATGATGAAGGCCCCGACTCCTCAATCGTTGATGGTGATGATGAAGGCAGCCGGAATGTGCGATGTTGACAAGTTCAGAGTGCGTGACGACCCGCCAGATCAGGGCGGCTGTTCCAAGGATCAGGCGTGACGTCACACGGCTCTCATGCGTGAGTCGCGTGAGCCGCCTATCACAGCTGATGTCGAGGCCATAATGATCAGTATTGAATACAATTGAAAGTGCCCAAAATACTGAACATCACATTCCGTAGAATCAATATTGGATAGAGACTTCAGTTTACTGGAAAACAGAACATAAAGTTGAAAGAATCACATCACTCAACAGAAAGCATGAAAGGGCACCGACTCAATGCATAGCAGTAGTTATCAATTACTGATACACTCCATACACTCAATAGTTGATAAAGACTTTAATGACCGCATTCCAGATACTCAGCAAAAGAACTGGCGAGATCCTAAACCCTAGGGCTGAACATTTAAATCATGAGCGATGTAACCCTCAGACGATCTAATCGTTTATTGCAGATGATCAGATAATAAGGCTGGTCACACAGATGGTTCATTCGTTGAAGGTAATTCCACATCTAACAGTTAGCAGATAATATTCCCCAAAATCCCGATCGCCGCCAAAGCAATTCCCCCCTACCATAGCCTGATCCTGGCCATCAGAACTTCGGGGACCGCCACGGGGCAGTACGGCTGGCGATCCTGTTGTTTTGAATCCGCAGAGTCAGTCCAGACATGGATTGGATTGGATTGCACTATTTGTTCGCACCATTCGGCGGAGTGGGCGGCACAGTTACCCAAGTGCGTGGCCTGAACATACGTCCAGGTTCTCTTACTTAAATATTTCAGAGATAATTCAGCCTATGTAATAATATCGTAGTTCAGCCCTACAGGGGACTTCGAGATATTGACAGTGAGAGCAGCCAGCGGTTAGCCCTATCCTATAGGGAGTTGAGCCCTAAACCCTAAAGAGGCTGTAGTTATCCCCTGTTTGTATCCGAGCTTTCTCAACTATCGCGGCTATATATTACAGCCATTCTTCGCTGCTTTTCGTAGCATTTTTGCCGTAAGATTGCTAAGTTTCCATAATGCGTCGTTGAAATCGAGTTTGCGGGCCTGGTTGTATTGGCTTCGTATTTGCCTAGTTTCTGTTTTATTTAGGGCCATGGATTAATAGGTGCTCAAGCGTTTCGCTCTCAGTTGAGCAAAAGCGACATGCATGATCAGATTCAATTCCAATATTTTCAGATGTGATTTGCATCGAGTTTGACCTATACGGGCTCGATTCAGGAACGGTCTGCTGTGTTTAACTGAATGAAAATGGGTCTGGTTTGCAACACTATCATACCGCATTGGAATGGATTGCGCTCCGGATATCCATTAAACTGACTAGGTAGCGCTTCATCCTTTTTCGTGCATATTTTCGGAGGTTAATCGACAGGAGCTGAGTATTGGGTCATGTTGTGTTAATATTCCTTCGGTTGTAGCTGTTTTCGCTAATGCATCAATGATATTACTTCCTGGAATTGGTGGATTGGTGTGATTCGGCACTCTACTGTATTATTGCGAGCTAATTTGGCGAGATTTTTGCGCAATCCTTTACAGCTGCATTGACATATTGCTGTTTATAAGGGAGAATAGCAAGTTGCTGTAGACATGACAAGGAATCTGAAAATATATGAATCTGTGGTTCTTCGGACCCAGTATCTTGTATACGTTAGCTATTCCGTACTGCAGAGCGATTATTTCTGTTTCGTAGCATGATGTAGCTTCAGGGATCTTAATAGTTTCGCTGTAAGTATCCATTTGCCGAGTAACGCTCTGGAATCCGCTCATCAAGCGCTGTTTGAACTATGCCGAACGGTGTCCAGTGCTCCCCATAACCGTCCCATTCTGTGTAATCGTTTTCTATTATGTTGCTGCGAACGATAGCTGTAACGACTGCCATAGTGGTGTCTGTGATAATTTTGTCCGTTAGAGAAGGGAACTTCGACATAGCGTGTAATGGAGATATTCGTGTGGACTTTCAGTCCAGAAAGGGCCTGTACGACGTTACTTACAGTGCCCGGATGATTGAGGATTGCATCAGTAGAGTGAGGAGGTCGAAGATCGGGATCAGAACAGAGACGGAATTCATCTGAGCGACAACCTGATCGAAATTGCTGGGAGGCCGTGAGACCGCCAAGGTATTCGTCGTCAGCTCATTGACAGAAGCAGCTCATCTTTGTCCAAGTTATACAGACCGCATTGGCGCAATTTTGGTGGAACAACTCTTGAGCTCAGAGCAAACTGCGCCGAGTTTTGCCGCTCAAATATTTTCTTCTATTTGGGAACCTTTTCACAAAAATTTTTATTGCACAGAACATCAAACATGTGAATGGAATGATGATTTAATCCGAAACTTGTATTGTTTCGTTACCAATTTGATTGCTTCTAAAAGTGACTTGCACTGCATACATGTTACTGGATGTTACCACTCAGTAGTTGCTATAGACTTTGTTGATCAAATTCGAGATACACAGCATCAAAACCAGCGAGATCCTAAACCCTAGGTTGAAATATTTGTATAATGAGCGATGTAACTTTCAGACGATCGAATCGTTTTATACAGATGACGGAGATAGTGAGGATGGTCACGCCTCTTGTGCTCACGGTGAAGGTAAATTGACGTTCATAACCCGACTGGTTCTGCTGCTGTTTCCTACCAATCGGATGATCATAACGATCAGAATCACGATCGCCACACAAGCACCCGACCCCGCCACAATAGCGCCGACATTGGTCTTGGACAACAGCACATCGGGGACCGCCACGGGGCAGTACGGCTGGCAGTCCTGTTGCTTGCATCAGCAGAGTCAGTCCGGACATATCGAGGGCCTGTACGACGTTAACTCCCAGTGCCCGGATGGTTCAGGATTGAATCAGTTGAGTCAGAAGGACCAAGATCGGGATCAGAACAGAGACGGGATTCATCTGAGCGACGACCCGACAGAAACTGGTGGGAAGGCGCGACACCGCCACGGTATTCGTCGTCTCGTTTACAGAAGCAGCTCATCCTGGAACCAGCTCATCTTTGTCCTGTTATACTCGTCCAGACCGCACTGGCGCAGATTTTCATGGAACAACTTCTGTGCTCACGGCAAACTGCGCCGATTTTTCGCCGCTCCAATATTTTCTTTCTGATTGGGAACTGTTTTTCATGAATGTTTGGTGAACAGATCATGAAAATATGTGAAATGATGTTTTAATCCGTAAACTGTAGTCAGGTGCTCCTTCATCAACTTAGCGGCTTCAAAGTGACGCACAGCTCAGCATTATTACTTTGTATTCTTATTTCTATCATCAATTTACCGTCCAGGATTATCCGGCAACAGAGAACATCTGCTGAAAACGGTTTATCCTGGAAAGTTTGTAGCAAATGCCTAGAAGGGCATATCAATAGCATAGGAAGAGAGTTTCCTGAAAGCGCAGATCAACACTCTCTGTCGATTCGGCGCGAACACCACTGGGCAGAAGTTCGAACTGAAAATGCGAGACTGCGCAGAAATATTCTGCGTAAGCCGTTTTAGCATAAAAAAATGATGAGAGAGTGCAAGGGGTCACCTCTGTCATTGTGACAGCTTGTGAGATATCGACATGCTGATGATTTGCTAATGCGGAAACATCGGCAGAGACTACAACGCTGCCGCAATATGTCAGGTAATGAAGATGGACCGCCAAGAGCTCCTTGAAAAAAAAAATCAAAATTTTGACCATTTGGAGGATAAGCTGTTGTCCATTCCTGATGATGAGCAAATCATGCCAAACGATTCTCAGGAATAGCGAAAATGATTGACAAAATTATATCGCCAATTTTGAAGGGCAGTCCTAAAGCTGTCGTACTAATAGCCCATAACAGAGTCGCCGCTCGTGTATTCAAGGACACAGAGGTCACGGCAGCTATTGCAGATGCGCTGGAGGCCGCCAGAGAAGTGGCGATGGCAGCAAGGCAGAAAGGACAGCCGCCGCCTTGTCCATGTACAGCCAATAAAATCCAGAAATATCCGTTAATTTACAGCCAGGAGGCGGCAGGAACACCATCTCTCCAGTCAAACTAAAAACGTCGTCGCATTTTTTTCCTCTTGAAACAGGTTAATGCAAAGAGGCATAAATCGTCAAGTCATAAAAGTACGAATCTGGAGAGTGACCTCCTCCCGCACTCTGTTGGAGTCTCAGTTTCTGTTTACGCAGTTTGGTAGAAAGGGTGAACATGAGAAAGTGCGCAGTCAGCAGCGGATACATTAAATAAAGCATGCGGATGCCCACAGCCCACACAGAGGTGGCTGCGTCGATGGTGAGCTACCACACAGAGATGTAGACAAACATCTCATCCCAACGCACTCCGAAGGGCCGTTTCGGACATTTCACGTCTACCTCTCTGTCATTCCGATCTCAGCTTGGATCCGACCCCAGCTCTGTCTCTGCTTGTCTCTATCATCGCTCTTCTGATGCATTCCGCCCCGGTCCCCGCCCTGTACGTCGAGTCGTACTGATCCTCACGTTATTATTGATATGCTGACAGGGGACGTTTCCTGCAGCAGGTCGGTATGAATCCATCCTGCCAATTCCCGTGTAATATGGCGAATCTGCCCTCTCCTATGGGCTGGTACATCCCTCCACCAGCTCCACAGAACTCAGTTTCTAATCTTCCGATCCTGCCAGTATTGCTATATGGCGGTGCTGGAATTATCGTTGTAGCGGTTGTCGCCATATGTCTTTACAAGACCTGTCAGACTAAGAAACCCGATCCAGCACCTCCCGCTAAAGCAGATTCCGATGACGAAATGGGCTGCGATTCCTCCTGTAAGCACAGCCCTCTTCGTAAAGATAACGTCAATCCTTGTGGTCATCACAAGAGTCATAAAAAAGGTCGTCGCTAATACGCAACCTAATCGGACTCGGAACTTTCTCTCAATACACCAAATATGAACAGATTTTAATTCACGATATATGATGAAGTAGAGTGATGATATCCGTAATCTGAAGGATGTTTGTTGCTGGTACGACCGCACCACACCCATGATTATGTGGGAGGGTCCGCCCCGTCAAACATGATAACGCCACCTGACCGAAGATTTACACTTGTAAGATCTCCTGTCCATAATAAACCTCACTCTTTTTAACACATCACGACTGCACCGCCTCAAGTAGCAACATATCAGAATCTGGGTCGTCAAAGACAAAGTGTCCGTCAGATTTTGTGAGTGATCAATGAGGCGACTGCGTTTAAAGTTCGTGGTGAAGCTCAGATTCTGCCATCCTGGTCACAGAAAACGTCTCGTATCAAATCGATATAGTTTTCTGGTCTCTAAGAATTTTCTGCATTTGAAGACAGATTTTCTGCGTGACTCATCCGCAGCTCATCCGCCTTCTATGTAACACCTTCTGAGTCCCGGACCTTCTCACGCACCTCCGTTCACCATTTCATAACACATCTCAGCTCGATTCCATCAACTATGGATTCCACCCCGGTTCTGTCCTTGATCCTGGCCGTACTGGCTCTGCTGATGCAATCCAGCTCCATGCCCGCTCTGTACGTATCGCGGCCGTACTGTCCCCCCGCCCACTGACCTGATGTTACAGTGGACGGATGTTACAGCAGCAGATGCCTCAACCGGATCAGTTCAACCCTTTTCCCGGTAACAGCTATTATCCCATGACTCCGGATATTCCAGAACGATCCTTAATTGAAACTCCAACTGGGAAGATCATCGTGGGAGTTCTCATCGTCGTTGCATGTTGCGTCGTTCTTGGTGGACTCGGTGCTATTTTCTACATCTGGAACAAGAAATGCCCTGAATGCGAACAAGAATCTGCAAATCCCAAAGAATCAAAGGGCCACAAAAAGTGAAATGCATCCACCCTATTCAGGTCAAATACAGAATATCGAGTCCTTTATTGTCAAACAATATAGAAGATGAATAGAGTTGTGTTAAACAAGAACGACAGCATCAATCGCTAGAGAACTCTCGCAGGAATTTCCTTTGATATGGCGGCGATTTTGATCAGCGAAGATCAAATCCTGTATACAAAGACTGAGACTATGATGATCTGCTCTGCATCTAAATTCATGTAGCGGACTTTCATGGCCTGACGATGACGACGAACTAGGTATCGAATATTATGTGAGACAGCAGGCCTGCAATGGATAAAGAGCAGGTTGAGGGTGATCAGTATCACACGAACTCTCACATTCAATCCATAACGATGTGAGGAGAACGGATGAGCTGTAGGACGCTATTTAGCACCACCACCAAGTGTTACACAATGCGTGAATGAAAACTGCGACCTGTGAAGAACCATGTGCGCGACTGGCTCATCCTTTCCCAAGAGCCAGGAGAGTCCGCGGACTCCGTGTACAGGCCTCCTCCAACTCTGGCTCTGTCATTCTGATTTCACATCATCAATGGATCCCACCTCTGCTGTCTCCTTGCTGATCTCCATACTGGCCCTCACCATGGATTTCGGATCTGTCCCTGCTCTGTAAGCTGTGTGATACTGGCCGGTCTCACGGACCTTTGATCTGTCTCTGTTTACAGGGGACGTTTATTACAGCAACTTAATCCTGATGGAACTTGTCCATATCCGTGTTTTCCACCGCCTATACCGGGTGTCACATTCCATGTTCCACCTTTACCACCTACAAATTGGCCTTCGACAAAAAATACTATGAGTATTAAGGTTGTACAAAACGTTCTTGTTGCTATTCTGGTCATAGCTCTAGTGGGCTCTATTGCATTCGTATTATACAAGATACTTACCAACACGAACACTAAAAAGAGTGAAGGTGATGCTCCAGACAAACACTAAATCAAATCTTCAAGCTTACTCTGTGATCCTCATTTGACTTCAATTCAAAATACACAATTCCCTGTCTGTTGACATGTTTCTACAAGCTTTCAATCGATTTTCAGTGACATTGTTTATTCAATAATTCCGTGATAGCACTTCGAGACAGTGAGGTCATCATATCCTCTGCTCTCCAAGGCCTTTAGTATGGACCATCGATAGTTGCTTAATCCCTTACAATCCGAAATGTTGCTTACTTTCGATTAGCCTACCCATCACTGTGAAATTTGCGTCTGCCCCAAACCCTAAACCCTATTGATTCGGTGTCAGGTTTTTCCCTGACTGATTTTTGTACGGGGAACTTCGGTTCATGTCTTCTGGCAGAATTGGCTTTTGTAATAGTCGTATGGATTCATCTGGAAATCAATATAGACGACGAGTTAAGCTCCATCATTCGTGAGATGATCCGGGATGTTATTTATGTTTGTATTGGGAAACTTCCAAAATTCGCGTATTCCGATTCGCAAATTCTATTTACGTCGAAATTGTGTAAGGTTTTGCTGGGAATTTGTGTCGGTTTTGCGTGCGGGATACTATTGAACGTAGGCAGAGGCACCGTCAGCTTTGGCTGATGCGGCTGAGATTGCGTGGTCGAGAAAGGAATTATCTTACATCGAATGCGTTGCAGATGTACTAATTATAGCATCAGCGATACTCTCAAGTCGTCCCGTGGTCCACGCAGGACCACGTACTGCTTTCGACTGCGATATGGCTGCTGATAATAAAGGAACTCTAGACAATTTCCCAGCTGATGGCAAACCTGCAAAGAAAACCCTAGAAATGATGCGACCCAGTAGTTTTCAACGTTGCGCGCGGGCTCTAAAATGCAACGGCTCTCGTAGGCCGCGCAGGAGATTTGCGACTGATTTGTGCACTGTATCTCTTATCTTTCCATTTGCGAGCTTTTTGGAAGTCACCCTGGGGATCACTATTCTCAATACCTTTTTGATTTTTGGTACCAAATTGTGCGACCTCGCAGGCCTCGTAGTTTTAAGACTAGCAAACGTACACGCTCTAATCAGTATGTCTTTTCAGCCGTCGACGGCTGGGAGGCTCCGTTGCATCAAGCTGAAGTGCGAAACTGTCATAATCGCTGTAAATCATTCACGGAGTTTTGTCGCGAAAATGAATTTTTGGAGTCTGGATTTCATTCCAGTGCAGAAAAAAATCACCTCGGTTAATCTCGAAAACTGAACCTGACAAAGACCAATCCGATAGTTTACCCATCAAACAAACTTGCCACTGGTTTGAAATGTTAAACGATCTAGAGGCCGTGTGACTCCGTGGTCGCACTCTCCACCAGAGGATCAGGACCGACAGGACGTACGAACAATTTCTGCGAGAAAATTGAATCATGAATGCAAGGGGACGAATCCTGAGATTGTCCTATAACTTCTGGCCCTTGAGAGGGCGTCAACCATTCGCTTAAAGCTCAACATCCCTGTATGTGCTATCGAAAGGAACGTTTTGACCGATCCCGCGCCTTGTAGGATATCTGGGCAGAGCAGAACTATAGAAATGACCCAGCTGCGAAGTTACTGAGATTAGTTCCGATTGCATATGAGGCACTTTTTGGGAGCCGTTTTAGGCTGTCTACATGAACCTAGCTTTGGCTTACCAGGAGGCATGTAACGTTGTACAAAGGCGTAATGCAGTTTCTCAAGAATAGACTTTATAGATTCTTCAATGGCTATTTGTTAAGTGAAAATTTCAATGATTGAATCAAATGATTTTAAAGGGGATCTATTGTCGAGTCACAGGGCATTAATCTCTATTTCTGTGTCTTCTGCTTTTTTCAACTTCACCATTCCCACTCAGCTAATATCTGTCTTACATAACACTCTCAGCAGAGCATCCTGCATTGAATAAGCTCTCTTCGAATGCGCATATCGAGGCTTAAATGACCGAATCGCGCGATCTTCGTCTGAGCTACAGAAACAACCTCCAAATGGATCACAGGATTCAACCTGGGATTGATGGAATCCGTTGAACGAAACCAGGAAGAATTCTTGCGTAGATGGAGAGACCAATTCGGTCTTTCCACGATCGAAGTGAAGCGATTCCTCAGATGCGAGAATCACTACATCTTGGTTTGGTTCTCGATTTCAATAAGAACTCACCATTTCTAGCTATTTCAACCACTCGGATTCTCTCCGTCGTATCTATTTTGCATTCAACCTGCAACAAATTGGGTCGTCAACAGATAAACCCTAAACCTAAACCAATACAAAAAGCTATTTCTGCCAGAAGAACATGAACCCAAGTTTCCTTACAAACATCAGGCAGGGACAAACCTTCCACTGAATTGATAGGGTTTAGGGTTTGGGCAGACGCATATTTCACTGGAAAAGCTAATCGAATGGTAAGCGGCAAGTCGGATTGCAAGGAATAAAGCACGTATTGATGGGCTATACAAAAGGCCATGGAGAGCAGTATCATTGAACGACTCACATTGGAATCTATGAGGATATGATGAACTCGCTGTCTCGAAGAGCTATCACGGAATTATTGAATAAACAATGTTATGGATATCGATTGAGAGCTTGTAGAAACAAAGCAACAGAGAGGGAGTTGTGTATTTGAATTGAAAGCAAATGATGATCATAGAGTAAGCTTGAAGATGGGATTTAGTGTTGGTTTCAGGTAGGACATACTCCACACTTTTTAGTGTTTTTCTTGCAACCTTTCTTGCACAACCAGACTATAAGAAAGGAAACCAGCGCAAGGACCACAAGAGCACCACCAAATTTTGCTACGAGAACACCAGTAGGAGTCGATTTCGGAATTACAGCTGGAGGTGGTATAGGTACAGGAGGGGCCTGAGGGGCACCCGGTATAGGTGGTGGATAGCATGAATAGATACAATCTCCATCACGATCAAGTTGCTGTAACAATCGTCCCCTGTAAACAGAAACATATCAAACGTCTATGAGACGGGCCAGTATCACTCCGCTTACAGAGCAGAGACAGATCCGTAATCCATGGTCAGGGCCAGTATGGAGATCAACAAGGAGAGAGCAGAGGTGGGATCCATTGATGATGTGAAATCAGAATGACGGCACCATGGTGGGAGGAGGCCCGTACTCGGAGTCCGCGGAGAGCGGCGAGTGTCATCTCACTGTGATAAGGATGAGCCCGGCGCGCACTAAAATTCTCCTGGTGGTTGCAGATCTCATTGTCGCACTGTGTAACACTTGGTGGTGGTGCCAAAAATAACGTCATACAACAGCTCATCCGTACTGCTCACATTGTCATGAAGTGATACAGATAACAAACCCTCTAATAAGGCACATCCACAGTTGCTTTATCCATCACGGGCCGACGTCTCTCATAATATTCGATACCTGGTTCGTCGTTTGTTGGCAGGTCAAGAATGCCCGCTACATGAATATTCAATGCAGACCTGATCATGATAAGTTTCAGTCTTTGCACAGATTTTGATGCTCGCTGATCAAGATCGACGCCATATCATAGAAATTGCTGCAAGCGTTCTCTAGACTCGATTGATGTTGTCGTTCTGGTTTTACACGATTTAAGTCATCGTCGTCGATCTTTATAAAAGTAGGATTGCAAACTTTCAAAGGAAGAAGCCGAACGGCTCTGATTGTGATCTATAAAACGAACAATACAGTCCAATAGGCAACAAAATTCATGATAAGAGCAGGCAGGGATCAAGAATTATCATCAATTTTACCACTCTGTAATACAAATCTGCGTAAACGGAACTGAGACTCCAACAAAGTGCAGGAGGAGGTCGAAGCCTTCTTTCTGTTTTCATGTTTGATCATCGTGCTGCCGTAGACGACAGAATAATCCGAATGACCGATCTCCCGTATTTGAAGGTCAGCGACAAAACTGACCGTATTCCCGGTTCCTCTTGGGACAAAAATGCGAATCCGAATTTTCGAAAATGCGGGAATTTCTGCAAAAACATCCGTACATGGTAGGTAACCAAGGTATGCCAATGCCTTCGTATCAGAGCTGGTCCAAATTCCCGTATTTGTTATTGGAAACGACAAAAGTACGTGTCCCGTTTCGGCAAAAAATTGATCGGATTATTCTGTCGTCTACGGTATTGTCTGGCTGACTTTAGGATTAGTTAAATACCTTCTCTTGGAATTCACGAGTTTCAGTTTCTACAATAGTTGTGATAAATGCGACGACGGAGATTTTTTGTTTCGACTGTGAAGGTGTTGCAACTGACGCAAGTTTCACCTCCTGGCTGTGAATTAATTCCTGGATTGTATTGTCTGCAGATGGACAAGGCGGCGGCTATCCTGGTTGGCCTAGCTGCCATCATCGCCACCTGCCAAACGGCGTCAAGCGCATCCGCCATTGCTGCAGTGAGATTGATAAAGGAGCACGTGACTACAAGTTACGGATTAAAACATCATTCCACTTGGTGCTCAGCGCAAATATTGTATTTCCTGCACGCAGATAATCTGCGCAGTTCGCCCTGAACTCAAACTTGTTCCTCAAAAATTGTGCGTCAGTGCGGCCTGGTCAAGCCTAACAGGACAAAGATGAGCTGCTTCGGTGGATGAGCTGAGGTCGGCCGTGGCTGACCCGCGGCCTTCTGTCTGGCTGCCGCTCAGATGGATTCCGTCTCTGTGTTGATCCCGATCTTTCTTCTCCTCACTCAACTGATGCAATCCTCAACCATCTCGGCACTGTATGTACCGTCGTACAGGCCCGAGATATGTCTGGATTGACTCTGCTGATCCAGGCACCAGGACTGCCAGCCGAACTGCCCCGTGGCTGTCCCCCAAATGATGTTGCAGACGCTCAATCCCGCGGCCGTTGTGGGAACATTCGCAGCTATTATGGTGCTCCTGATTCTGTGGTTTATTGTGGACAAATGGGTGAAAAAATGTGCTACCGACAAAATCGGTTGGGTTATGGACGTGAACATTTCACAAGATGCGTGACCAGCCTCACTATACTCCTTCATCTCCAATAAACAAGTATATCGTCTGAGGGGTATTGGGCTCATGATTCAAATGTTCAAGCCCTAGGGTTTAGGATCTCGTCAGCACTTGTTGAATATCTGGGATTCGGTCATCAAAGTCTATAGCAACTATTGAATGTGTAACATCCTGTAACATGTATGCTAGATCAATACACCTATGAATTAAGTCGGTGCCCTTTCATGCTTCTGTTGATTGATGAAGTGATTTTATTCAATTTATCTTCGGTTTTCCAGTGATCTGCAGTCTCTTTTCCAATATCTGTAGAGCTATGAGTATTAATTAGTCTAGCAAGTAGCAACATCTACCGATTTCTGTTATACCATTTCTGTCAACGTTGTCGCTTTTGATCGAGCTTTGTCATCATTGAGATCATGGATTCCATTGCAGGATTATGTAAGAAAGTAGGTTATGTTCTGAGGGATTTAATCAACAATATCATATTAAATATCATTTTAAGCAATGATATTGTTAGTTGAGAGGTATCTCTGCTTATCATAGTCACCATCCAATCTGCTCTTCAGAATACTCAATCACGTTTTGTTGAGCAGAACGTCCGTTTCTGAGTTTTGGAAACCTGCCAATTTTTGCCATAATTTATGATGAAGGTGTCTATATGACACATCCCGTTTAACTCTCATGTATTCGCTGTACAGCTTTCTGTTCCAGGTCCGCGAGCCTGATGCGCGCATCTCCAGACGCACCTACAGGTTCGTCTCTGTTTTACCTATAAAATTTACATACTTTCGATTCGCTAGAGGAAATTGTATCTTTGCCAAGATACCATCATGATCATGATATTGAGCTTGAAGTTGCCCATCTGGAGCTTAAGAAGGGACGATGAATGGCTTATTTGATCGCTTTCCTCTTCCTTTTCAAATTTGTCTCCATTACAGGCTTAAAATGCACGTTTGTAAACCTGCTCTGATACTTTATCTGTTCTCACATTAAACCTTTATTAAGCAGTTAATTTTTCTATCCGCCGGCGGAGCTGCGCTCTCACGGGAGATGGTCCGCGCATCCGCCCGTGGGCATCTTTAGGTTACCTGTATAACGAAGAGATAGTAGGAAGATGGATCTTACTAAACAGTTAAAATCGCCGGGCAGCAGGCTGCGACCAAGGAGGATGCGCCTATAATGGCTGCCTGCCTGAGTTGCTAGTACATGATCATCAAAGAGCTCAATTGCGCATGACTCCCACTTTT
>RBZT01000641.1:0-48347 GCA_003693705.1 Polymyxa betae
GTATCCCAGTAGATTCGTAACATCATCGAGTTTTCAAAGATGGCTGAAAACAGCGAATGGCAAAGACTAGAAAGGGTGTAAAGCATTTTCTGCAATTGACGCGAATTTTCATCTCATTTTATGACAAATCCCGTCAATGTTTCGCCCTCAATGGCTTCTGTGCGTCCGGTAACGTCTTTTCAACGAGCTTGAAATTGCAGAAAACTTGCTAATGCCGCAAACGAATGATGTTGTTTTCGGGGTGCCGAATTTTTTAAGGCAAATTACGTTTTTTGTAATCGGTTGCTTACCATTGCTTGTTGCGTCATTAGGAGCTTAAGCCTGCGATTGAGCCATCGGTCTCGCTCTGATCTAAACTTATTTCTGTCGCTTGCCCTCCAGCTTTGGATCTGTATCCATGATTTAAAAGGCGAAGAAGCAAAGGACCGCTGTAACCACGTCCTGGGAACTTGTCCCTCATCATTTCCTCCATTTTAGTACGTCAAGGATAGACATTCCTAGCTCCTGAGCATATTGAATCTCGTGTGATGTTAAATGCGATTGTAGTTTAATTACAATCCTCTCAGAGGCACGACATTCATCATGCTTCAGAGAGATGATGATGGATTTCGCAAGAACGACTTCGATCAATTTCATATAGACCAGAAATGGTGCTGGATTGAAAATGGATTCTCCATCTCGTATCTGTGAATGATACGGATGATTTAGGATTTCTACCGCAATCCGAGCAATACTAATTAAAAGTATCCACTTCTGATTATCACCAAACTCTCTGAACTATACATTAAAAAATTCCTAGTGTTTCTAGCCGATCATGACCTTTAGCCACTTCGAGCATCTTTTCGAAAATAGGTTAAGATTTGTCAAAGTACAGTACTTCTCGTGAATCGAATGTGGAAACAGGAAAACTCTGTGGTTTGATGGCCTCGGTGATTTCATTGTCTGAACCGGAGAATGGTGGCGAATCTTCTACAACAGATTCGCAGGACCCATTTCAAATCAATATTTACAAAATGGTCGTCCACGTCAAGAAAAACGACAAGTTATCCTTGATTATCGTCAGACTGGGCCGGATTATGGGCGGCAATCGATTTGAATAAAAGTCTTATAATCATTCTATCGTCTAAAAATCCCGCTTAATCAAAATCGTACTGTATTGTGGGAGGCTAGAAGGCTGCCCCAGCCTCCTGGACTCAGTCACAGACTATGATGGATCGGCCGGAGGCTGCGTGGCCTCCCAGCCGGCGGCGGCTGGAACGACTTCCCGAGGCGAATGTCAAGAAAAGGAGCTGATGGGCCACCTCCAGCAATATGGACTATTCCGTATTCCAAGAGATCATGAATTAGGGTTTTCGGGAGCTGGGTCAAACTTCACCTCCGGAATCGGCCTCTCTCTATCTGCTCAATATCGGGCAGCTCGAGTACGCCTCTGGCTGATTGTATACAGCAGGATCAGTCCAAGGCTTAGATGGTTTGCAAGGCGCAGACATCAGATCGAATCTGAAGAAATCACAAACAACGACCTCTTTTTTTTTCCATCCATCACTGCAGAGACGGTCTCACTCGCATTTGTTCAATCCAAAAACGTGCTTTCGCAGTTACGATTCGGCTGATGAAAATCACGTCGACTTGACAAAATTTTGTTAGGGTTTTAGAAGCCATCAAGTTCCTATTCGATAGCGGTTTATAATGGCGTCTACAAGGCTGACGATATCGAACTGTTCTTATGATAAACTACTCAACAATTTATCTGATAAGCTAGCATGATGCATGCCTGGGACGGACTTTGTCTTCGGCTCGGACCTTGGATCCAATCTCCGACCTTCTGTCCGCGCCCTTCAGCAGCCGAATAATGATGACCGGCCAGGCGGTCGTACACGCATCGAACACCTGATCGGACGCGATGATCGGTGTGAGCAAGCCCGGATGCGGTAACGTCACCACCCCGATCATGAACAGCACCATCGTTAACGATACCATCATACTCAGCATCGACAGCGCACACGTTACGATACACAGTCGGCGGGGGGCCTGTCCATGCCCCACCCCGCACGCACCCACCGTCACCTGTGTAGTCCGCAGAATCTCACTCACAAACCGCGCATTCATCACCAACTCAAAGCCCAGGGGCAGTACGACCGTGAACACCACGAACACGGTCGGCTGTAAAATCGCGATACAGACAGCGTCCGGCGGTATCACCGCCGTTTGTGCCGTGAGATGGATCGCGATCAGAGCCAGTACGACGACGCCTCCGATCGCGGCGTATTGCAGAGCGGCGGCGGTGCGTTGATCGGAGGCCGCGACCTGATTGGATCGCGCCACCATGAAGACCTTTGAAGCCCCCTTTGTGAAGATGGCGAACGTTGCGGCCATGTGATGGAGCAGGCGGCATTGCGGTCCAGTACGCCCATACAGGAAGAACTGCGGAATGACCGAGCCGAGCGACAGGATGACGGCGGTGACAGAGAGGAGATGGAGGTTGTTCCAGCCGTGGCCGTTTCGACTGTAGTAACGATAGTGGATGTAACAATACGGGAGTAACGTAATCATGACGAACAGGATGAGAACGGATGGGATAACAAGCGAGACTGAGATCGACATGATGAGGGCGACTGCCCCGCCGCACGGCGTTTCCCGATCTGGTACAAAGTCGAAACGTAACACCCCGCAGAATGGTAACATAGTCGCCGGATCGGCTATTCATGTCACATTCGGGATACGGTCAACAGTGGCGACCTGTTGAAGATGAGCTGTGGGCTGCGTGCGCACATTCGCCTCAGTGGCAAAAAACCAACCACAGTCGACTCTCGGCTCGGCCGTACAGCCCCACGCCAGTTGGCATGGTTTTCGGCTTCCTGTTGTTAGGTAGTCGACTCTGAAGGTGCGCGGGCTGCCCCCACTGCCCCGAAACCCTAATTCTGCTGTCTCTCAGTGTCTCTCTCTTTCCCTCTCTCTGTCTCTCTCCCTCTCAGTCTCTCTCTTTCCCTCTCTGTCTCTTTCTTTTCCTCTCAGTCTCTCTCCTTCCCTCTATTGTGTGATGCTTCGGGAGGCCATGATGCTTACTTTGTGAGAAATGGCCTTCCATTGGTAAAGCCGATTCACACAAAACAAATATGGGTTTCTATCACACTTCAATTCTGGTTTTAAATTGTGATTTTTTCTAAGACCAACCCATGACCATTGGCACCTGCGTTGTTATTGGGCTCGGCGAATTCACATCTCCACATCTACCGACAGATTACCTAATTGATATTGATTTCAAAGTGACAAACTGATGCTTTTTGTTAAACTCTCCCAAATAGCTATTTAAAACCCTTATAGAGTGTGAACGCACTCACGAAGAGGAAGGCTCTTTTGTCATTGCGGGATCGGCGGCAGATGCCAATAACTCAGTCATTCATTGGTGATAGAGGAATAGTTGCAGTGGGCGCGACCTCCCAGAATCGAGGATTTATAATACAAAAGTTCACTTCGATATTGGTCATTAACGTAGCCGAGCTTGTGCTGAGTAAAGAGATGACGAACACACGCTCTGCGTCATCTCAGGAAAGAAACGCTGCGAACAGTTCAGCGGACAATCCAACTCCGGACTCTGCCACATTAAAGATGACGCAGCGGCACCAAACCGACCGTTCCGAGGGCCGAAATCCTCTCAGGACAAACTACGTAGTGATTTGGTCACATATTCGACATCTGGAAGAAATTCTGCTATCAAGTCGTAATCCATTAAGTCTATATAAAGAGTGTACTCTGTCAGTAAAAACCCTAACCCTACTTTGCAGTTATTTTCTCTCAATAGATTATGTATTATTTAATACAGCTTGATTAAAGATAGATATTTTACATCGTATTGAGGGCTATCAGGAATACCAAAATGTTATCGAATTCGTGCATGGGTTTTAAGCACCAGCAGAAACGATGATCAAGTTGGACGTTGGGGCAGTATTCCACCGTTTCATGACCCTTATTATGATAGCAGGCCAGGCCGTAGAACACGCATCCACGACCTGAGCTGCCACTAACAACGGCGTCTTCAACGACTCGCGGGGGAGCGGTACGACCCCGATCACGAGCAGCATACAGAGCACGGAGACCAGCATGCTGCCGATCGACATGGCACACGTTACGCGGAATAAACGTTTCGGGGCCTTGGCGTGGTCCGGCCCGACGGACCTCGCGACCCGCTGCCCGGCCTGGCGAATATAATAAACAAATCGGGCGTTGACGGTCACCTCGAACAGATGCGGCAGCAGAAACGAGAACATCATGAACGAGCAGAGGTCGAGCTGGACCACGCAGAGGCCGTCGGCGGCGCGGACCGCCGTCTGAACCGTCATGTTGAAGGCGAGCATGTTGAGCGTGAAGATGATGACGATGGCGGCGCTCAGGGGGGGCGCACGCCCGGCGACCTGATTCGATCGGGCCAGGAAGAAGACCTGCGCGAGCGCCTTGGTGGTGTGAGCCCACGACCCCGCCCAATGATGCAGAACGCGGCATTCGGCGGCCGAACGCCCATACAGAAGATACTGCGGGACGATACTGCACAGGGTCAGTACGACGATGACGGCCGACAGTAGGTTCAGGTGATTCCATTGCGTGGCCTTCGGATTGTAGTGGCGGACGTGGACGACGAGTGACGCGACCAGGGTCAGTACGACGTACGCGATCAGGACCGTCAGCAGGATGGCGTTCTCGAACTGTGCCATGACGGGGCCGGCGGCGGCGGCGGGTGCTGCGAGAGATGATGATGGGCCGTTTGGGCTAGTACGGCAATTGGGAGGGATGAGAACACCGACGACGGAAACTGCGTGCACTAATTGGAAGAGTTTCCCGATCGGAGGCGATCAGCGATGTTCGTCAAGCAATCGGCCACGACCAGCGATGCGATATGGAAAAGAGGGTTTGTATAGAGACGGAATTGTCGTATTATCAAGGACTTGATAGGATGGAGGTGATCAGTATCTGAGTAGAGCTCGTTTGTTAGGGATAAACATGTCCCAATGAAACACCGTAGCCTCAGCCGCCGATAGTCCTGTTTTATGAACAATGGTTACTACCGTACCTGAATAAATTTTTAAGTTTGAAAATAGATTTAATCATGCTGCGAATTCATCAACATTTTTATAAAAGAAAATTCAGCTGAAAGTCGGCATATGGCTTTCGAAATCTTGTGATATAAAGAGAAATTGTGTTATCTGGTATCAGCACGTGGAAAAAATACGAAAGGTCTCATGATCAGACAAATCCAAACCCTAACTAATGTCCCCAGAAATTATTTGAATCAACACTATCAAAATTTCAGGGGAAACTGTACAGTACCGCTTTAATTGTATATTGTTTATATTGGCTGGCTGCAGTCGTCAATGCCAGGTCAGCCAGGGACCAGCATGACCAGGTCAATAGCCATGGCACTGATGGAGTGAGAGGCGCCGACTGAAGTCGAGATTGGGAGCGAATGGTTGCCCTCTGGTACTAGGGTTAGGGTTTGGCAGCCGCATTAAACAGTAAGACGGACCCTGCTCGCTTGCTGCAGTGACAGCAGCTGTCTGTTGAAACCTTTTTGATCTCTGTTAGACAGAGCAGTTTTAATACAAAGCTCAGAGCCATTCCTTCATCAAATACAGAATCAGACAGCTCTTAGAGCAGCTTTTACAAAGCCTCCTTTTTTTCGGTCCAAATAAATCGTTAAGGTTATTACTAGCTGCTATGGCAGAGTTCAAAGCCGCTTTGAGTTTTGGTGGAAAATGGAGAAACCGTTTATATGGGATGAAGGTGTCGAATAAGATCGGTTGATGTCACAAGAACAAGAATCAAAGCGAAGTGGAAGTCTCCATTGATTCAGACACGAACAAGATGGCCAGAGCTGGCATCGGCGTCAACTCGGAGTGGATGGTTTTGACAGCAATGCCGAATAGCGAGAGCCTTGACAGATTCGGTAATATCTGAATAAACCTAGAATTTTATCTATCAGAAGGCATCCCTTCGGAAGATGATTTATCACGAAAATTCAGCAAGGTCTCGCCATTAATATTGTCACGGTTCTCTATGAAGATGGTGCCTAAGACCAATGATTTTAGGTCGGCGTCATAGAAATAATCACTGGACTGTAATATTGATTTTCAATCTTCGCATCCTTGATAGATCGTCATTGAATGATTTAGAGGTCTATGAGATAGCAGCAGCATGAAGGCAAATGCCATTGAATAGGATCTCACAAACTTCCGATGAGTTCGAAAGCAGGAGGGTTTCTTTCAAAGTCATGTTGAAAGTTAGGGTTAGGGTTTGTATTACAGGATGAGCGACAGCCAAGAGACATTCAATATTGATAAGCGGCGATTCGAATTTGTCAGCAATTTTTTCGGAAATACATAGAGAAAGAAACGCCGTTATTCTGATGAAATCTTGGTTAAATGAGCAGGCAACTTTCGGCTAAAATAATGGTCTCTTTTCAGATGTGATCGTTACATCATATGAAATCATTGATTAAGGCAGATCATCATCCTTGATAACATTCAATTACGATAGTCTGCCCATCAAGCCACGTTGCCGCTGATTTGAAGTTTTCTTTTCGGTGGTATCATACATGAAAATCCGATAAAAGTCCCCAAACAAGCCCTCAAAACAAGCTCCCCAAAATACCCGGCCATTTAGCGTGCACAGATTCATTCACGGAGCTGTAGAAAATAATCAAATTTCTGCGCTCGGCTATTTCTGACATTTTAGATAAATCCGACTCATCCGAGGAAATGAGATGAAACAGACTCTTCCTTTCGGCGTCCGCAGAATCCGCGATCTCGCACCGATCTTTCCAATGTCCTGCTCCAACCTCGTCGTACTGCTTCTGTCGCTGGCCGTCGTACTGGCCGGCGCCCTTCCCGGTGGCGGCTCGTCGTCCAGCACCGCCGAGATCCCGCCGGAAGTCGCCTCCCGGGCCAGTACGTCGTCGCCCTGGGCCGAAGTGTGGCGCTCCGTACGCTGCTGGTTGATCGACCCCGTACTGGCCCTGGTCGGACGTTCGCGCACTGCATCGGCCATTCGCGCATTGGCCCGCCCTCGCCAGGTCGTACTGGTCCCCGTCCTGTCCGCTCTACTGGGCTGGTTGGGCCCGCAGGTCGTCGCGGTGGCGATCGCCACGCTGATCGTACTGCCCCTGATTCCGTTCCCGATACTGATGATCTCCGTGACCGGGTATCTGGTTGTTGCTCCGTCGGTGGTCGGGGCCGTGATTTCTGCGAGCGGATTCTGCCGGGAGAGGGTTCAGGATGTGGCGGAATTCTTCTTCATGAGATGGGTTCGACGTGGACGAAGAATGCGCGCTCCTGCTGATCCGCTCAGATTGACATCGTCTTGAGGCCCCATATAAACACAATTCATGTCATGATCAGAGTGTCGCAACCCCCGGCGCAGCCCACATGAAAGCTGCAGTCGGATATATCATAGGAGGAATGATCTTCCGATTCGATAATACACTAATTCTTACTCCTTATCTGGTCGTGTGTCTGCTTGCCTCCGATCGTTCAGCTATCGTATTAACACAAAATTTCTGTTTAGAACAATAGACAAATGGTGACGTCAATATCGTTCTGGCTCTCTCGGAGAAAATTTTTTCTCGTTACTATAACACAATCCTTTCTAGTCTTGGCCATTTGCTGTTTTCAGTCATTTTAAAAAAACTCAACGATGAGCTGAAGATCAATCGAGTCTTTCACAGGAAACTTTCTGCATTTATCTCAGCGGTCATTGAATGATGCCACAAAGCACTAAAAGGTTTTCTGGCTGTTTTATTAAGCTGAATCGATGAGGTCTTAACTTGGCATTATCTCAATATAATTAGACCAGACGACGAAATGCCGCTCGCATTAAGGACGACCAGGGCCCTTCGTCGTCGTGAAAGTTTCTGTTGAAAAACACAGCCAGAATCAGAAGAACTGGAAACCGCCCTCAATGCATTTCTTTAGATGGATTTTTTCGTGGTGTTAAGAAGCCATTGATTATCGATGTTAAGATGTGTCGAGATGGAGGTGACCGAATCCCGAGATATTATTCAGGCTTCCAGTACTCTGCAGAAGCTCATTCTAATCACTTGCTTATACAAGAAGTTTGTATGGGCTGTTGAGAAGGAGGAAATCGAAGGGCTGCTCCTCAAAGTCTCACTGTGTCCTGATTCTATGCTGTCTCACTCGCTGCTGCCAGAAAACGATCTCAGAACTTTTCGGTCTGCTCATACTGGAGTCGGATTATTATCACTCTCCAAAATTTTGACAAGAGCATATTGATCGGTTTCCTGAGACCGACTTTTCTTGCCGAGGCGTTCTTCACTACACCCACACCATCAGTTCCGTTTGCTGTCCTGTCATTCTATTTGCCAAAGCACTATGAGCATTACTACGACAAGAGTTTCAGCACGATGAAATGCATCTACGGACTACGCGGATGATGTAGTGGCAGTTGTCGCTACAACGGATATTGTCAATATGATGAGAGTGGCAGCAACTGCGATAACTGCTAAGAGTTAAGTATTAGCCTTGGTCATCTGCATAAGAGGAATCATTTTTATGAAACCTCATAAATTGTTCAATCGTATTCATCTGTTTTTTCTGTTCTCGCGGAATGGCATAGAAAAGCTCAATCAATATCGCGCGTTAATAGTCAACGATAGAAACTTATTGCTTATCGCTCTTATCTCAGTCAAGAAGTTTCACCATACTCTACTGATCTAATTTCGATGTCGATTGTTCAGGTTGGTGCTTTCATAATTGAAAATATAATGAAAGAATAAAATTGTGAATATTGCTTCAAACAGCGGTGCCTTCATGAATCTTTGACGGGGTGGATTATGATAGTCTCATAGACGAACCGAAAGGTTCGGTGAAAAGTAACAGCCTCGTTGGCCAAGTTGGTAAGGCGCTCGCTTAGTAAGCGAGAGATCATGTGTTCGAGTCACATACGAGGCATTTCTTTTTTTGTTAGATCTTCAAAACGTTTCTTCTGTGTGAATGCATATTTTTGAACAGAGCTGTCCGCAAGTAAACAGAGAGGCGCTTTAGTTTACCAGAAGATGCTTTTGGACTTATTTTCTGCGGATCTATTCAAAGAACTTACCAAATCCATTAACTTATGATTTGAAAAAGTTGAATTGCTCGAAAAAACTTCCGTAGCTTCTTTTTCGTAAGATACTGTACCTTTAACAAAATTTCCCAAAATACACCTAATATCAGGAAACCCACAAGCTTCCCATGTTGTTTTTGAATCCAATAAGCTTCCAATGCTGTTAAAAAACAACTTCCAGAGTAAACAATATATAACGGTTTGTATACTAAGGTCGCTCATTTGCATAAAGTCGCGAAATGTGAATTCAAAGAGCTGTCTACTCCTCAGAGGAGGCAAGACCAAGAGTATAGGTTTCAAAACGTCGATTTCATCCACCATCGCCATAAGCTGAGGAGACAAAAATACCTGCAAGTCAAACAACACCATAGCACACGGATAGCTCCTATTAGCCAAACACAGGTGCTGCGGCCACCACACCTACCAGTTCACCATCACCACACAAAACCACTCGCGCAGTTTTCTCAGACTCTGACAAGGGACAACCCCCATCGCCAACCCAAACCCTAACCAAGTCCAACATCACCACAGCAAACAGTTCACACAGTCATAATGCAAGCCCGTTTTATTAACAATAAAATAATACACGATCGAGAAAACTGAAAAATTTTGCCAAAAAAGTTTGTAGTCAAAAAGATACTGAACAGTGGCCTGATTCTCACAGATTTGAGTCCATCACTAATCCCATGTTTTTAAACAGAGTAATGTCGCCCATTCCGTACAGAGGTCATTCAGCCTGGTCCGCTGCCCCCCATACTGGCCCGATCGCCGCGCCCGGTTTCGTTCGCGCAGCAGCCAGCAGAGCCCGTCCATAGGGAAGGCGAAACCGACGCGGAGAAAGTTGGCGGATGTTGCGCAGTGCACTACTGTAACGCTATGATGAAGAACGCGTCCGTTACAGTCGCCGCCGTTCTGCTGATCGCGGGCGGGGTCGTCCTGGCCCGGGCCGCCTCCAGCTTCGACCCGCTTCTTCTGGACGATTTCGCCCCCATTATGGTCGGCGGCCTGTGGCCGCGCGTCCTGCGCACCATCCGCTGCCTGATCGAGCCCGTCCTCGTCATTGTCCGGCGACATCTGCGCCCGCACACGATCCGCACCGTACTGGCCCGCCCGTACCCGGCGATCGTGTTGCCGCTGGCGCGGTTTTTCCGGGAGAATGTGAGTTTGGAGCTGGCGCCGGTGTTGGCGTTCCTGTTGTTCGTCCTGCCAACGGCGGTCCTGAATCAGCCGCTGTTCTTCGGGGTCTGCCTATATGAAACTGGCGCTATTGCTGTCGTCTGTATGCTGTATTCTATGAGCGGATGCTTTCGCAGGCATATTCATAGCATGGCTGGTGCATTGACGGATCAACTGATGGCCAATCACCATCAAGGCTGAACGCTTCTCTCTCTTTCTAAAGAGCTCTTTTTATTGTCATTGAATAAATCCCTTCAATTTGACTAAATCGATGGATCCATAACAACGAATGATGCTTTCAGTTGATCTAAGAAGTACATTTATTGGATATAGGCCTCGTCAACTGGTTGATTTCTGATTATAGTTTAGGCAAAATTGTCTGTTCGAGATAGTCATGCAAAAATGTTGTTCTCGTACTACGATTTCAAAACAAAATCTTAAATGACGATGCTAATGAGGACCTCAATTTTTCAGCATTCCTGACATAGGATTTGAAGACTTGAAGTCTTCCGGATCTGTTTTGTTGGCTAGATGATGTTACTCTAATAAACGTCAACTTTAATGCACATTTGATTATGACGCAAAGTAATACTATGCTTTCCCTCCTGTGCTCAGTATAAGCGCTTCTTGCAGGCAGAAAGAATACTTTAACCTCCCTGGAACGAAAACATGTCAGTTCGCCAACAGGAAGCAAGCAGTTGAAGAAATCTTTACAGTAAGATTCTTAGCGGTGGACGGCTGAAACTTATCAGCAGCTCCAAAGCATGAAGACAGTACGGCTACTAACCTGAGTACTATCAGAGATGCATTTAGGAGACATCGCCGCCTAAGATCAACGAACTGATTTCATCTAATCCAATCCATTACTTGAAGCACACAAATATTGAGAGCAGCGATCGCTATGCTGAAGCGGTTATGAATGATAACAACCTTCATATACGGAGCTGTGTGAAGTCCTACGGACTGCATGCCAGCTCAACATACGGGCAAACTTCACAAAACGCACACAAGAAAACTCATTGTGAAATAATTTGTGTTTGTCAAGAGTCAGAGAAAATTGAACAGTGTCCGCATGGTCACAGACAGCCCTTCGATCTTTTGTTAAACCGGAGTCTTTTATTCAGACTGATTTCGGCAGACCTTCATATTGTTCAGGTCCCGCCGTTCATGTAAATGTGATATTTGCCAGGAACAAAAGTCGCTGAAGCCAATCATGCTTCATCGACTTGCCTCAACGAGGTTCTTCTCTAAAACAGAAATATGATTCTTGTTAATCTAAATTCTAATCGAATTGCTTCTCATAAAACCTAAAAAAAGGATGGAATTTTGAATATTCTCCAGTGGAGAAAAATCACAGTTTGGCAAAGTTGCGCAACAGCGCATATTGTTGAAAGTTGCAAAACTGCGTGCGTACGGACCCTGCGAGATCGACGTCAAGCGATATTCCGTCCGACCTCGAGATCCGCAGTAATGTTCCTTCATTTGCAGGTTGTAATGAGATTCCCGACGCCAATCGCCAGCGCGCCTGTCGGCAAACATCGTTCAATCCGATCCAATCCGATTCCGATGCGCATCCTGCTCGGCGTCTTCCTGACCGAACTGCTCCTCGACAAGGCCGTGGCCGCCAGCGCCGACCGCCACGACGCCGTCGCCTCGTCATCGTCGCCGCCGGATTCTGCTGCATTGACAGTCGCCGCCGCCAACGAAACTTCGATTACGTTACCCGCGTCTACGTTACAGCCCGGCCGCCGTCGTATCGAGGCCGTCCAGGCCGTCCTGGAGCCGCTGTTGGAACTCGTCCTGCGGCGCAGCCACCTGGACGAGATCGTCCCCGTACTGGCCCGCCTGGCTCCGATTCTCCAGTTCCGGGCCTCTTATCGGTCTTGGGCGTCCTGCTCAGCGTCGGCGTTCTGTCCGGTACGGGCCTACTTTTGACGTCGTTATTGGCCAGTATTCCCTGGGCGCTGAGTACGGCCAGTCTGGCGTCGTTCTACGTCAACGACGCCATGCAAGCGTTCCTGGAGCGAATGCGCCGTCAACGAAGACCTCGTGCGGTTCCGCAGAGTCGTCGCTCGTAATTGCAGTGATAGTCGACGGACTTCACCCGAACGACTTCTCGCTATCCGCTGCTTGTTGTAAATGCCGAATAATTTGATTGCTTTCTTATTAAACATTATAATCATCATGATTATAAAACAGTCTATTTCAGGTGTGTTTACGTTTAGCATTTCTGACGGTGAATTTGTACCGACGGTTCTTGGTTGAAGCAACATACTGAAGAGCGTCTGAAATCGTGCTTCGGACGGTGTTGGTATCCTATCAACGATGGAATCTTCAACTAGACACCTCGTTACTGATCAATTTCGAAGGACTTTCGATAACGAGTGTCTGGGAGCCATAGGGCTCTCGGCCCAAAACACAGCAGGCGACGCCAGTAGCGCCATTAAATGGTCTACTGGATAACAGTATGTAACACAAAACCTTTTTCTGGTCAAGATGACAGCAACGAGAAACTTCAACTTTTAGATTCAGTTAATTCCGCAATCCCTCAATATAGTCACGAATGAATAGACGACCATCAGTCAAATCTATTATTAACCGGCCCAATTGGCGGTATCGCTATCGAAGATATTTCAATGAGATGACCCTCTATAAGTGAGATCGTGTTCTCAAGAAAATCGAAGATTCCATGGGTTAGGGTTAGGGTTTGTTTGGCTCCATGTTCCGATAAATGCATTCCGAGGCCGATCACAACTGAGCAATGTGCATCAAGTCGTTGACGGCATAATATATTACATCGACGATGGCCGGTCCCGTCCCTTTCATCAACCTTGTTACGAAAGGACATCATCTCTCGATTAGAGCACGCCGTACTCGCCCTCCACCGGCGATGAGAAACTGTCCTATCACTGTTATGGTGTTTATTAGCCTGCATAGTAGATAGAGCCTGTTGTCATCTATCTCAGTTAAAAAATCAGAAAATTTGCTCAATTTATTTTTGAATTCTTGGTCCGACAACAGACAGCAAATCATCTTTCGGCATCGGTGAGAATCTCATCAAGATTCTCTCTAATCGTGGCATTGCTTAATCATCTTTGTTGACAGCATTCGATCTAACCGGCATTCATTGCGCATTAGATTGCTGATTCCGACGGTTATCTCCGTCGAGTTCGCTCCGAGATTGTCAGAATGTTCAAATAGGCTGCCCTCCCAGCACATCATCGATTGGTTTCTCTCCAAACCCAAAAGATGCCGTGGCGGAATCCGTTGCGGACCCGCTGGTCAGCCCATTCTGGACATTGAAGACCAAAATCTCCCTCCGATCGCCTCCTATCATGTCCCGCGTCGCTCTCTTCAACCTGTTCGCAACTCTGCTGGTCGTCGTACTGGTCCAGGCCGACGTCGCGGACCCGACGGCGGTGACTCTGGCGCCCGCCTTCGGATTTCGTACGCTCGTCACTCGCGCTCTGGGCTTCCTCTACGAGACCGCTCAAGCGTGGCTGTGTCGGCGGAGGCCGCTGTCCGTCGGGGGCGTACTGGTCCCGGGCGCCGCGGCCCTCCTGGATGCGTGCCTGCCCCTGCTCGACAGTCTCGTGCGGCAGGGGTCGCTGCCGTTCATTGCCGTGGCGGCCCTCGGCGTCCCGGTCGTGCTGGTCCACACGAAGCTGCTGGCGATCGTGTTCTTGGTGCAGCTGGGCGCGGGTGTGGTCACTGGTGCGGGGTATCGATGGTGGTCGAAGTTTCGCAGATGGATTGGTCCGTTATGTGATCTGCTGTATACACGATTGCGGGTTCTGCGAAGGCAACAGATCAGGCGACGTTTGTCTGCGCAAGATTTCTTCAGGCCCTCAATACATGTGTGAATCGTAGTTTGATTAAGACAAATTTTGCTCTGTCGAATTCAATCGTTGGATCTCTCCTCGTAGTCTGCCACGATCTCTCTCCCTACAGCATCTCGCACTGCGCTTACGACCTGGTCGTTATCCCGTGCCAGCGAAATCCTTTAGTGGATTGAGTGAATGCGTACGGTACGCAGAGACCCCGCCACGGCCTGATGGCACAAATCCAAGAGCTCCGCCAAAAGGTTGAGCAACCGCTTCTCTTGCCCACATCGGGCAGCAACAAATGATTCGATCTGATAGAATGTTGGAATTAGTTAGTGGACGAAACCCGGCGTCAAGATGGCCCAATCCGAGCAGCAGAAGGCCATCATTCTGAAGGCTGGCACTCGAGCTGCTTTCTGCGGCGACCTCCCACTCGATTTCGATGAACAGAGCGTTAATGATCCATCGCCTTGGTCAAATGGCTTTATTATATTGAACAGGCGGAGTCCATCAATGACGATACAGCGAATCTTAAGACCTTCCATTCTCGCGCTGTTTTTTCTATCGCCAAAAAATTCGGTCGCTCAAGCCAAGGATGCTTTCTCGGCATTTTCAGACGAACAGAACGTGAACCTCTTAATCTTGAGCACATTTATCGTGCTCACACCGAAGCAAATCAAGATTAAGTCATTCCTAAACCACATACCCAGCTCTGTGAAAATGACCTCTGTGCGGCAAAAAGGGTTAAGAAAGGCGAACAGACCCTGGCGTCGGCTTCTCAAAACTGCTCCAGATTTTTAAGAATTGCTGAAATCGGCGGTCGCAATACTGCTCCCGACATTTGCCAAAATATTCAGGAAGTACCTTTTTGTGATTCAGTTTATCGGCATGATGTATAATATGAAAGTAGAGATATTAATCGATAAAGATAATGATTTTTATTGCCCGTTCCCAAGTAACGATCGAATCAATTTGTTGCAAATGGTTTCGTTCAGGATGATTTCTCTATCCGAGATTGCAACTTTGCTGTTACAGGTGTTGTTTGATTTGTTGAAGTTGTTGTTGAAGAAGCTGAATATCCTGCTGCCTTTGGAGATTCTGTTGTTGAAGCAGCTGAATTTTCTGCTGCTGTTGGACAATCTTTTGTTGAAGCTGACCAGTTTGCTCTTGAATTACGAACTCCATCGCGGTCTTATGACCAAGAAAAACCTCAAGAATATCTCCGAACCGGATCTGGAACTTTTCTCGGAGCACATGCAGCACTTCATTTGGGTTCGTAATTTTGTAGAAAATCGGTGCTGGTTGCCAAGGAATCCAGTGGGCAATGTAAGGGCCCATATTTGGACACACGTTCTGGTGAGCTGGTTGAATAGATCGCGCCGCAATTTGTAACATCTGTTTCAACTGAGGGCTTCGTGAAACGTCCGGAAGTCCGATGCAGCAGAATTCGCAATCGGAGTTTTGTGATTGAGTCCGGACGTCTTCTGGTTTATTCAGGACCCTTTTTCTGTCTGCAGAATCGTCATGGTAAAAGACCTCAATCCAGAGATCCGGAATGGGAATCCTATTCTTAACAGGATGCTGCCATTGTTCGAGCGAAGGCCTCTTGAGCCAGCAGCCGACATTGACTTCCCGTTCAATATACATATTGCCGGCTTTTCTCAGGCAAATTGGCGTTGCCCCTGAATCACCTTCTGGAAATCGAGCACGAAATTGGAGGGCTAAACTCAATTCGATTTCGCTCTTCAATCGTCCACCAGGCATGACGACGTATAAAGTTTGTTCCGAGAGTGATAAATCGATAGTGAGCCGGATGGGGAGCTCTCGAATGCAGCGGATTAACTCAAAGACATCAAGGGATTGATCAAATATTAAGGCGATTAAAGTGAGATCTTCCGGCGCTGAATTAATTGCTCCCATCAATGCACTTTCCGCCCATTCTGCCATCAAATCTGGTTCCATGCTGGGGACTATGATGGTTAAACAGGGCATCTTCTTCAACAGAGTCTTTTAGACAGAATGAAAACCATGAATTCGGGCCTCGCCACAGCGCAATCAATTTTCGTACGCGAGGGGTTGCGCTCTCGTCAATTCACAAAATTGAGTCAGGAAACCCCAAAACCTAGCCGAATAGTTCGCTGTTAATCCATCAACTGATTGCAAGGATGCTCCTTCTGGGCATCGTTTCTGAAGCAGATTTCTGCAAGATGAAGTCTTAAGGGGGTTCCATTTGTTGGAACTTTGTGCTCGACTCGGCAACGTCTAATTTATTAATAGGGTCGCATGCCCCATTAGTACGGTACGATCGATAGCACGCGATCGCACGGATTCTGTCAACTCCAACATCACAAACGACTTTGGTGTGCTTCTCTGTCATAGTCTGTCTCGTCATTGTAGGGCCTGACAATAGCGATTCTATGGTCGTTAACTCCTTCTTGATCGAGGACGTCCTTTGCAATTGAAAAGAGGCGGGAAGACTTCCGGCTGAGGCAAACCCCTCTTCGTCCCATATTCAAAAGACGTTTTCAATCAAAAAATAGAATCATTCGTTCCAGGCTTCAGAATGTAAACAGCGTAATAAACCATAAAGTCTTTTGGACAATGCGAAAACCCTCTCTGCTCTTGATTAGCGAGGATGATACCCTGTCATAAGGACATCTAACAGAGGACGAGGGCGCCGATGTCGTTCTAAATTCCTGCTTCTTGTGCTTCTAATATAAAGAGGGTCGAAATAGAGGTCGTAAAGAATTTTGTATATAGTCAGTTCATGATAAGATGATTAACCGGCGATATAAATGCCAATCCGATCGGAAATAGCTCGAAAAGCCATCGTCTGGCTTTTGAAACTTTGAGTAGTCTAAACAGCGGTCAGTGAGATTGAAGTCAGCAAGCTTTGGTTCGAGACGAATTCAATAACCCTTGTTGTGCAGTCCTAGCATTTCTGAACAATAGCTCAGAGGGTATGAAGCATCCATAGACGGCGGCTTCCCGGTTTTCATTCAGAAAACATTCAGAAATCTCATTTTCGCTGACGAAACAGTAAAGTTCATACTGAGCTTCTGTTTTTTCGTGTCTTCTGCTCTGCAGAAACAATTATGAAAAAGGCGGAATGTGTCGACAGCATGATTCAATGTCGCGGCAATAGCAGTCATCGTTCGTGAGCGTCCCCATCATCATAACAATAAGGTCTCTCATGTCGGTCTGATAATGGATTCTGATTGGATGATTCCGTCATTGGGCAGCATTCGTGCTTTGGCAAACTCGTCGCGAATAGAGCCAGCAACCAACAGCAATTGGTTTTGATGAAACAATATGAGGATCATATTAGACATTGCAGAACATCTAGCGTTATTTGAAATTTTTTTGCCCAGTTCTTTTAGCCCAGACCTTGACCTTGGTATATGTTTTTGGAAGCTACACACGACGGTTTGTAATCAACACGCCAGCCATCACTTTTAGTATTAGATGGATCTTGCTGCAAATGTATCTGTTGCCCAAAAGAGCCCCATCAATAAGCATGCTCAATCAAGAACCCAACTTTGATCGGAGAATAACTGCAGTGTGAAGGACTAAGTTCGCTCATACATTGTTTGAATGTTGAAAACCGGATACAGCATCGACAGCAACTTGGGAGGATGAAGATTCTCGAAGACGGAATCGCAATTGCTTTGATAACATTGTTTCTGCAGATCGTGCATGTCAAAGGCCATCCAAATCCTTGAGCTTGAAGAATTACAGCTTCCATGGTCGGCATTGACCCTTGAATAAACTAACACAAAGATTTCAGCAGTATACAATCAGATATCAATCAACGGATTACAAATAGCGAAAGTTTAGCTCTTGGGTTTGTATGGCCAGAGAAATCGAGATTGTGCTCGAAAACTGTTTGAAGGATCTCCATACTGTTGGAAAGATCTTTGAATATATTTTCGCAGGTGGCTCGAAAAGAGTTGCAGCTATATCGGTCAGCAGCTAAGACGATTCCATTTGGAGAATATAAATCAACAGGTCGCCTTTTCTTCTTATAGATCCAACCCAGAAACAGAACGAATCGCTTCGCTTGTCGTCTTTGACATCACCCAGAGCTGCGATTCCATTCTTATTACTTTCATTGTTCTTCCGCCAGGCTGCAGCCTTCTTTGAACATGTTTCTAAAGAGCACGGAAAGCATCACTTTATGGGCGCAAAACGGATGCGGAAAGTTGCCTCTCTCAGGTTCATGCACCGAAATGATAGCATCGCCATCCTGGTACCGACGTTCCGCCATATTAATACTCCAGCTTTGGTGCTAACATGTTGATGGAATGATCGGAATCTCCAACTACTTCTTGGTCGAAAATTTGTGACAAATTCGGATTAACCAAAATTCGACAGACATTCGCATCTGAAACGCTCACTTCAATTCGATCAAACACTCTTTGAGCCGAGCAAACCACCGGGGACTCCCACGCTCATATACCAAAGACATGTTCGATCGGGATCGTCTTTCGGATTGTTGTGGCTTTTCAATAGAATTCAACTTGGCGCCACTGCGAAGAGAAGTAACATCATGCGATGTTTAGGGTTTCAAGCTTAGGTTGACCTCTGTGACTGGTTGCGTGTTGGCTGCTTTCGTTGACAATGATGGAGGCCGCGTCTCTGCCTTCGCTTGTCAGTGAATGAATATCGATGGCTTCTCTCCTACCGGATGAGGCGCAGCTGTCGCCGATCCCAGATCGGTCGCGGGCGCCCTCGTCGCCGAACGCCGATGTCTCCCGCGTTCTGCTTCTGCTTGACAAGGATCGACAGCCGTCACGACGCAGCGTGATCATGGCCGTGGTCATGCTCGTCTTAGGCCTATTCTGTGCAGCTGCTGGGATCATTTCAATACTTCTGGGAGGCGATCAATATCTCAACCTGCTTTTTCTGGGCACCATCCTTGTTATCCCAGTTACGAAATATTGATTCTTTGTGTGATATTTTCTCATTGAATTTTTACAAATGTATCAGCGTTTAGGTCAAAGAACGCTTTCTTTTCAGGTCGATTTCTTTTTCATTTTGTATTGTCCAGGGGTTTATGTGGCTTCCGAACATCAGCTGCTACAAAGTTTTTGTGTGTTTCTGGCCGGTTTTTCTCAAAATTTGCTCAGGGTGGATACCAAACGTATATCATCTTCCAAGTATATCGTCGCCGTCTTGAATTTCACATTGGTCAAGGTCAGAACTTCTTGTGCTTCACATAACCGTTAATCTTGTGTTTGGTTAGTTCCAGTTTACGACGCCTGAACCTGGTGTCATCGAAGCTGTCTAAAAGTCTAACTTTGGCGCCGATGATATTCGCTGCCGGAACGCATTGCTTTACCTAAGCAATGAACTAGAAGGATTCATTGCAGTGAAAATTCATTTTGCCAAGACGTATATGTTGATAAAGCCATAATCGCAACGTATAAAGCAAGACGATTGATGTCATTTCTGAAAATCTGGAAAGGTTTTTTTTGTTCGCAAGCGAGTTCGTTTTGCCCAGTGAATGAATTTGAGACTTTTAGCTGAGCAAATCTCTTGTCTTGTATTTCTTTTAGAAAGCAATTTCCTTTTTTAGAACAAAGAGTCTGTCATAAACAATCCTAATGAGACTTGATCGATGCCTGGATTGACGAGCGACTTTAAGCCGGTTGGACCTTGGGGTTTGATAAAAAAATGATCGAATCATATCCTGGTTTAATCCAGAATGAAAGAAGATTCACGCTTGATACAGCGGTGCATATCAAGGCGAAGATCTTCCACTAATATAGAGCACAGAACGTCGCGATTGAAAGCTTGGGCACGAGTTAAGACGTCAGCTAACCCTTCGCCAAGATCTTCACTGGTTGCGAGTTGACACCGACGCAATAATTGCAACGAAAGCGTAAGAACGTCACGAACTAGTTGGCTGTAATCGGAGGGATCCGACCTAAGGGGAAAAGTCACCATCAAACTTCAAAGTACATAAAAATGAATATCGCAAAAAATCTCCTAAACATAGTCAAAATATTCAGGTTGAAACTTTCGATAGCATCAAGCTAAGAGTTTAGACCAAAACGACGTCAACAAACAGAGGATAAAAAACTAAACACATAGAAGAGTTACAAACTCTCACGACAAAAATGACAAAAAAATCCACAAAGAGGGATTATAGAAAGGGATTAGTGATTACACTTTCTGAGTAGAGGAGGTCGCCCGCGTTGCCTTCTTTACGACAGAATGTCCTATCAAAGAGCTTTAATCGACAGTCGCGATCGACAGGAAATCTGAGCAAACCGTATTTCTTTATTTTCGCCCCAAATCGTTCCATATTTGTTCGCGTGATTTTGATAGGCTTCTTTACCGCATGAATATCTACCCAAGAGTGAGTTGATGTTTGAAAGAAAGCTCACATGAGCTCACAAGGAATGTGTAGTGACATTGCAGTTTGAATCGTGTCGTATGCCAGAGCTAACATTTCAAAAGCCTGTAAATATAAAAATATGAGATTCACGAGCGAATAAATTGAAGCATAAACTGACCTTAGGATCGATCACGTGAGCAGACTCATCATCAAACTCAACCTGTTCGAGGCGCTCTCGAAGAAGAGCGAAGTTATCTCGCTTAACGCCATATGCCAACAATTTACCGCCTGAATTCTGCGACCAAATTGATGAGGGCACCTGATGGTACAATAGACCATCAGAACGGTTGAAATGAGTGCCAAATGGTAATTACATGGAGCCCAGACGTGAGAGTGGCGCCATGATCCATTGAATCCAGTAACGCTTGTAAAAGGCTGATTATATCATCCTGAGCCAAGGCATCGCTTTCTCCAGCAATAAGCATTTTTGGAGGAGTTGGATTGAATCCTAAAACAATACGGCCAGCAATTATTACTGATCATACTCTTTGAAGGTGCAGTAATAATGACAAAACATTCTTTATCGAATGTAGGAAAAGCAGATTGAAAAGAAAAAAGCGTACCGAGCCGAATTTTGTCAAGTTCATCTTCAAAATGAATTGCAAGCTGCTCTTTTGGGAACATGTCAGTGGAACTGCGTGTGAATAGGTTCGTAGCCGTCTGTGATGTCGTCCGGCGAAAGCGAGGTGCATGCGGTGATGGCGATACAGAAGACCGCATCGCTGACAACCGTGGCTGAACCGCGCCCCTGATGGTTCAACGTCAGAAAACCAGTCATAAACACTTCAAACAAGAAAAGCAATTCAAATTAGAAATAGAAAGCCTTTGTCATTATTGAACGCAAGCAACAAAGTTGCTTACGGCTCCACCAAAGATGTAGCAACATTAATAACAGATTTTTACCTGGGGCTGTCCAGTATTTTAGCAGCAATCGCAGTCGAATGGTTCCCGATGTCAGCATTCTGAGAAGCAGCAAATTAGAGCAAAGTTGAGGTATGAAAACATGATAGACAACGGCAAATAACAAGTAAATCTTCCATAAAACTCATGCGATAACAAAATTGAATTGAAAGGGAATACCAAAAGCAAAGGCAGATACAGAAAGTGTACAAACTTCGATAATGCCATGGCAGTGCTGCAAGATGGCGTTCAGTAGATCGGTCTGATTCCTGGTTTTCAACCGAAACACAAATTCACGGTCCGTCCCACCGATAGTCAGCTGTTTGGAGGAGGTCTTGAACGCGGGGGATCCAATCAGATCGATGGAGTTCAGCGGCATATCGCAGCGTTCGTCGCGGTAAACGAACAGCATATGACCAGATACAACCAAATACCTAGAAGTAAATAAGCAAAAAAAATCCAGAAACGATCTGGTTACAAAGATGCTGGTTCAGAATAGCGTTCAGAAAAATAATAGAATTAGGGAATGAGAAATGTCGAAGAAAGTTCGATAAAAAAATACCTCAGGGACCACGCTATCTTTCCTCGTTTTTGTGCAAACCCCTTGAATGTGATGACATCGGCGCCAAGTGTTTCGATGGAGCGGATCGGAAAAGCACACTGCTTCTTGCGGATTTGCTGGACTAATTGAATCAGCTGACGTGATTCTGTGTCTCGCATCATGAGAATGTCGGCAGTCATGCTGAATGACTTGAACTGCACTGAAATCAAGCTAAAAAGCACTGCGGTTAGAGACAACCATAGAGAAAACAAAAAGTTGGAAAAAGAAAAGACATTGAACATATTGGAATGAGACAGCTCTGAAGGGAAAGCAGGAGAAAAAGACAATACAAGACGCACTTTGGATGCTCGAGATGAGGATTTGTGGCATTCAGTAAATCGTCGAAAGGACGAGAGAACTCGTACTGTTGTAATTCATCACCTTTACAGTAGAGTCTGAAAACCTGAGCGTCGCAGTTGATTGTCAAATAGCAACCGAGGCCTTTCTCGGCGAAATGTTCCAGTCGATCTGCAGACATAGCGATCCCAAAAGCTGCCACCTAACAAAGTCATCATGATAAAGTAACAGCATGCAGGCGAAAACAAAGAACGCAAGTTGAAGAAAAGGCAGATACTTTAAGTGTTGCACTTGAGGTGTCAAATCGGAAAAAAATGTCCAGGAAATGAAAAAGCAAAAGGGTTTCACAAAAGCATTAGTTAGATTGAAACAGCAGGATATACTTAGAACAGCAAAGCAAAAACAAAAAGGAAAGCAGTATTGAAGTTCGAGATTACCCTTAATGTGATAACGTCTGTGGCTTGAAGCGGAGAGTCTGATACAGTTATCAGAGTCTCAAGGGGCTTGCAGGCAGCCGCATCCAGCTCAACTCGATCCGAGAAAACCGTTACATGGGCAAGGAGTGCACCTTCATGGCATCAGAAATGAAGGATCGAGAGCGAATGATGACAAATTACCGAAGTTATGAAAAGAACTGGAGCATGGGCCACAGAATACAACGGCACAAGGAGGACAGAACAGAGTCGATGCTCTATTACGGCGGTTATTCAGAATCGAGTCATGCAAATAAAAAGGAAACTTCTGAAATGATTAATCGATAATAACAGATATTAGAAAGGGTATGGCAAACTTATCTGCAATCGTTTCTGAAAAAGTTCGAACAATAGCTTCAAAGAAAAAAGGCCAAACTTGTCAATAAATGTTCGAGGATTGCGGAAAGATCATGAAACTGTGAGCCTAAACCTCAATAACTTCAATGTAAAAGGAATAATGACAATAATTCGAAAATGCAAGATCATAGTTTCAACAAGTCGGAAAACTGTTTGAAAACAGTTTATGCACCTTTGGCCATTGCAATACGAGCAAGGAGCACCAATGCGTTTCGGGAAGGGCAGAGCAGCACCGAGAATGTTGAAAGTGTGCACGGCTAGGGTGCCGTCACGATGCCTGAACACGACGCATTCTGGACACAGATCACCCTGGCATTGCTGGCAGTGCAGGGCGGCGCCTTGCAGCTGGCATCCTTCGCAGAGGACGTCGCCGCTGATTGCTGCCATAGAAATCTGAAGCAGACCAGCATCGGGATGGAGAGAGACAGCGCCTCTACCTGTATGCAAGAATGGCCTCAAAGCCACCTCACTGTGACGGGCTGCGCTTGGGATAATGGGGTGAGTGATCTGGGGTCTCTGCAGTGCTATGCATGGGCTTGCCTGCTTCAAGCTTCTCTTAGTCACCAATGATTTTTATAAGAATTGATACAGCTTCCTTTGGAGATTAAACGACATCTTTTTTTTCTTATGTTTTCTGTTTTCTAGAAGGCCTTACCCATTCAATTGCTGTCGTGACCATTCTAGACGAAGTCGGCAGACTGTGGTCAAGAGGAATTGAACCACACTTTTTGTTTCCAAAAGAATAATGATCAAAAGGACACAGAAGCAGGACTGGACAGGATAGGATAGGGCTGTACAAGCGTCGCTTAGTGAAAGCGACACTTGGGTACAGGTCGTGCAGGATCGGTGCTAACTGTCGTTAAAGCTGCCGTGTTGGCGGTAGCGGCTTCTCGGCTTCTCAAGCGGGCTGTGCAAATGCGCGCTCTCCATCTGTTTCAGCCTTCAGGAGGCTGCGTAGGAGTGGCATCTTATTGAATTTTGGAAGGCTTCCGACTCGTGAAATTCAAGGCTGTAGGGTGATGAGCTGATAGTTTGGAAGATGTCTGCAACTAAAGTATAAAAGCATTCAATTCAAAAGTAAATACTCTTAGTATGCATTTATGATGACAAAGATTCCAGATGATAGCTTGGTTCAAACAGGCATTTGGACTCCAGAGAAAGTTTTGCGGAAAATTCAGTTTACCTCGAATCAAATAACGCTTTGGTTGATAATAAAGCGGCATAAGTTCTCGGCCTTCTCTAGGCCGCATCATCAGCTTAAAAAATCCACAGAAAACGATGTATTCAACCGATTCACTGGCTCATAAATTCAAATTTGCTAAATCTTCAAGTCAGACAATTTAACAGCAAAACCTCATGGCTCAATAAATCATCTATCGATCCATTGCGAGAGATGAATTCATTCTGAATCCGCAAACCGATCGAATGGTCAAGGGTTGGGTTGGTCAAAAACCCTAATGCAAAAGATATCTTAACCCAGCTCGTGGAGTACTCCACCCTAGGGTTCTACCGTTTCCTAAAAGGAAAGGCCGGAACCAATGGCTTGACAAATAAGAGCTGACCTTTGCGCAGTCATTTTGTACATCAAAACTCGGAGAGATCATCGGTAGGGTTTTACCGCGTCGGGTCAGAAAAGGCCGCCAGTGTTCTTGACCAATGAGATCAGACCTTTGCGCAGTCCTACCTCAAAAAATCGGGAAAATCTTCAATAGGGTTCTACCGCTTCGGGTCAGAAAAAGGCCGGAACCAATGTCTAGACTAGTGAGTCTCACTGTGAGAGCTGACCTTTGCGCAGTCAGACCATTTCCACTTCGGAGCGATCGTCAAAATGGTTTTACCGCGTCGGGTCACAAAAAGGCCGGCCAGACCCCGAATATCATGACCCGCGAGGGTCCGTCGCATGGTCATTTCCATTTTCGCCTTAAGACACGGAACGATCGTCCATGAATCAGGCTTTGGCTGTGCTCGCGGTCGTACTGGTCCTGGTCTCGATATGGCCCCAGCCATCTAGGTACAGTATTGTTACCCCGTGCCCACTCATATCGACTGAACTGGTTCGACAGCGGCCGTCTGCTGGCAGAAAGCAATGTCGGCAGCTGGATCAGCCCCTCTCCTTCCCCCGTGCCGCTCTCAGCCGATTCCTCGGCGACGATTTTGGGCTATCTTTATGGAGCTTTCTTGCTGGTGTTGGTGTCCGTCATTGCGTTCTCATGCTGTTATCCAACAGCGTTTGATGATGATCGGTCAACTCGGAATACGGCTGTAAATACCACTCTACCTGATGCTGGCCCTCGACCAACGCGATCAATTTTGGAACGGTCCCGCTTGGCTTCTTCACTGCCTGCAAATACCAATTTCACTCCCAGAGAATCAGCAGTGCATGGATGGCTTTTGCCTAAATCGGAGTATGCTCCAGAAGCCTTTTTAAATCTCAGACTGCCTCTTGCTGTCGCTCCACGAGAACCCGCACGCTGTTTGCAAGCAGGTCCGTCTCGAAAGGTTTCTTCCCCGCCTGTTAATACCGCCATGCCTTCCACCTCTACAGCACCAGCAAGCTCTTCAAAAGCAAGTTGGAATTGTTTTGCAAAACTGCCTCCCAGAGCACCAACAAGTACAGCGCAAGGTCGTCTACTTCGATCTGACAAATCGCATAGAAGAACAGGTTCTGCTCCAGCTGCTTTCTTCAATGCCATCGAGCCTAATGCAACCGCTCGAAAATCCCTAAATTATGTGCAACCGTGCCCGTCTCGTCTGGGTCCTTCTCCGCATATTGATACCGATATGCCTTCTACCTCTACAACACCAGCAAGCTCTTCAATTGCAGGTCCGTCTTATCAATCAGACATGGTTTTCAAACAACAAACAAGCGTTACGCCTGCTATTTCACACACTATATCACCTGATGTCATCGGTCATGTTCCTGAGAATTTCATTTTCGAAATGTTTATAAGCGATTCCCTTTCTTACTGCAGTGGAGAAAGGAGTGTGATCAATGATGGCGAAAGCGGCAGCCATTAACTTCTGTGTCTGCCACTTGGAAACATTTCCGATCTTCTCTATACCAATACAAGCTAACTCTTTACTTCATCCCTCTCATTTCACAGATTATTTTCTTTTGTGTTAAAACTATAACCGGAGTCGCATTATAGATAGACAATCTGAATTGTGCGATTTACAGCTCATAAATTAGCTTGATCTGGCCGTCATAATCCTAGCAAACGGCATTCATCACAGGACAGCGACCTTGATATCGAATTTTCTACCGCCGATGAGCTACCAAAACCCTAACGCAGTGGCTCCTATCCTTACCAGGGCGCAGCCTCCAGAGAAAGTTCCAGCGAACGACTTTTAGAATCAAAAAACGGCCGGACACAATCTCGACGACTCGTCGAATCCTCTCGCAACAGCCGGCGATTCCAAGGGAATCCGGTATGAGCCAGCTTCCGGCTGTGATTGCTGGCCATACTGGTCCTTTTCTCGACTTGGCCGCCTCCTACGTCGGTTCTCGTTATCCGGTGTCCTCCCAGGAGATCCAAATGGTACTGCAGACACCGGCTGCTTGCAGAATTGAACCCGCTCAGCCAATCTCCTGTTTCATAATCCTATCTTTAAACCATAAGCGACCAGAGCCACCATTGTCGGCTGCGTCTTAGCAGCCTTTTGGTGTTGTTGGCGATCCGTATCCTGTTGCAATGTCGTTCTCCTGCATAGCTTCCAACCCGAATCCCAGCACACATCCAACTTCGTCTTGAAACCATCAAAATGTTTGTTGCTATTACCGAAATGTCATCATTCTCCAACTTACCATCGATTGTTTTAACTTCCTCCGGCATGGCTTTTTCTGCATGTTTTCCTCATCAAAGCCAGCCTCACCAGAGACAACGAGAGAGATGTCGTCCTGTTCCGAACAGCGTATATAGCGCTCTGGATAATCCCGACAGAAATGTGTACGATTCCGAATTTCCAAACGAAAGAGCCCCCACTGTCTACCTCCGACCCAGAATACGGTAAAAAGGCTTCTGAAATAGAGTTCAGCGAAAATGTCAAGATTTTCGACTTTGCATCAAGCTTTGAAATTGAAATTGTTGCTCTACAGTTAGGGATAGCAAATATATACAAGCGACAACTCCCAATATATCATCGCGTTCACATATTTAGTGACTCCCTGTCGTGCTTACAGCAGCTCGCCACACTTCCATATAAACAGCAATTCGTCCACACTGTCGTACAAGACTGCCTCCAAAAACCTGGCCAAACTGGCTCGCAATAACACTGTAGAACTGTACTTCATCCCAAGTTTCTCGAAACCGTCCATCTAAGAAAGTGCCGTCATTTTGACATCAATCGAATTCCAAGATATATTGCAAGCGACATAGAGAAACAGTTGAGCATCAGGCATCAGCTGAGAAAATCTGTTTTTTTTTTTAACTTTTAAGGAAACTGAGGGAAAAGTACGACGAATTTGAAATTACCAACTTCAACAATGCGCTTTACATACACGAATCATTGATGGTTAAATTCATGGCCTGCGTACACAGGAAAGGCTGCAACATATAACGACGATATGTTGAAAGATGGGAACCAGTAGGAGAGTATTAGAGAGGGTTGGGTCCATAGGGTCGAGTCCCTGATTGGATTGGGCTGATGCACTCTTAGGTCCTGCTAATAGGGCCGTGCCAAACGCATACATATAAATGGGTGAAATGATGACAGGCTCCGAAATTGGCAGTACGAGCACTGGTAGCTATCACAGGCAAATGCCTGAGTACAGCTGGTCAGGCGCTAAGGCAACAGCGTCGTTTGTTGACAATGATCAACGAGCTAGTCAAATCCATTCCAATACAATATCTCGTTGATTTGGTTCAGAATGATTCGTTTGCTGTCGGTTTGTTTTATTGCCTTTTTTAGATTCCTTTGGGTGATTTTAACGTTCATAACTGTATATTCAATTCTGTTTGTGGTCTTGGTGCGGTTTCCATAATCATTATACGGATCTCGTTCTAATTTCATTTTGGTTTTTGTTCGATAATGGTCTCTATTGAGTTCTGCCACGACCTTGTGCTTCAGAAAGTGTCTGGGCTTCATTATTGGCCAATGAGATGTCTACAGTTCTCGCGTTGGGGCGTTTTTATCATAGTAATTAGTAAATGTAAATTCATTGACATTTCATCTAGATAGCTGTGGTTTTCTCTGTGGTTGAATCCATCCGTTATCGCAGATATTAAATCCTCTGTGACTACTACTTTTGGACTGAATTCTGTTGTACCATTCGGCGCAACACTCGAATGCGACTCGAATTTACCGACCTGAAGTACTTCAAAGGAGAAACGTTTCGTAATGGGCCACGTCGATTTGCCCCCGCGTTCAGCAACCTCTTCAGCGTCGTCATGGCTGTTCGCGGACTCAATCCCGTCATCGTCGCCTCGATCCTGGTTCTCTGAAGCAGACCTAACGCAGGGCGGACGCTTAGTTAGACGAACAGACCCTGGCGTCGGCTTCAAAAACCTGCTCCAGTTTTGAGAGTTGCTGAAAGTCGGCGGGTCGCACTACTGCTCCCGACATTTGCCTTAATATTCAGGAAGTAATTTATTGTGATTCAGTTTATCGGTATGATGTACAATAGGAAAGTAGATAAATCGATAAAGATAATGATTTTTATTGCCCGTTCCCAAGTAACGATCGAATCAATTTGTTGCAAATGGTTTCGTTCAGGATGATTTCTCTATCCGAGATTGCAACTTTGCTGTTACAGGTGTTGGTTTATTTGTTGAAGTTGTTGTTGAAGCAGCTGAATATCCTTCTGCTGCTGGGGATTCTGTTGTTGAAGCAGCTGATTCTGTTGTCGAAGCTGACCAATTTGTTCTTGAATTACGAACTCCATCGCGGTCTTTTGACCAAGGAAACCTCCAGGATATCTCCGAACCGGATCTGGAGCTTTCCTCGGAGCACACGCAGCACTTCACTGGGATCCGTAATTTTGTAGTAAATCGGTGCTGGTTGCCCAGGGCCCATATTTGGACACACATTCTGGTGAGCTGGCTGAACAGGTCGCGCCGCAATTTGTAACATCTGTTTCAACTGAGGGCTTCGTGAAATGGCCGGAAGTCCGATGCAGCAGAATTCGCTATCGTAATTTTTTGATTGAGTCCGGACGTCTTCTGGTTTGTTCAGGGCCCTTTTTCTGTCTGCAGAATCGTCATGGTAAAAGACCTCAATCCAGAGATCCGGAATGGGAATCCTATTCTTAACAGGATGCTGCCATTGTTCGAGCGAAGGCCTCTTGAGCCAGCAGCCGACATTGACTTCCCGTTCAATATACATATTGCCGGCTTTTCTCAGGCAAATTGGCGTTGCCCCTGAATCACCTTCTGGAAATCGAGCACGAAATTGGAGTGCTAAACTCAATTCGATTTCGCTCTTCAATCGTCCACCAGGCATGACGACGAAAATAGTTTGTTCCGAAAGTGATAAGTCGATAGTGAGCCGGATGGGGAGCTCTCGCATACAGTGGATTAACTCGAAGACATCAAGGGATTGATCAAAGATTAATGCGATTAATTTGAGATCTTCCGGCGCTGAATCAAATGCTCCCATCAATGCACTTTCCGCCCATTCTGCCATCAAATCTGGTGCCATGCTGGGGACTATGATGGTTAAAGAGGGCATCTTCTTCAACAGAGTCTTTTAGACAGAATGAAAACCATGAATTCGGGCCTCGCCACAGCGCAATCAATTTTGTACCCGAGGGGTTGCGCTCTCGTCAACTCTCAGAATTGAGTCAGGAAACCCTAAAACCTAGCGTAATAGTCCGCTGTTCATCCATCAACTGACTGCAAGGCTGCTCCTTCTGGTCATCGTTTCTGAAGAAAGTTTCTGCTAGATGAAGTTCCCCCTCTTCCAAAAACGCGGTGGACAAACAAGAGGTACAGAGAATAATTTCAGAAGAATCAGGTGACAACGAAGAATACGGAACGCTCAGCAATGGAACCATCTCGGATTAGAGACGATCTATTCAAAAGAAAGTACTGAAGTATTGGGATTTTGAATCCATCTTCGAGATACAGCACAAGGCGCTTTGAGAGACAGCTTGATAGGAACCACGGAGCTTTGTATCTGAGAGTGGTCTTGGTTTTGTCTCTGTAAAATCGATAGATCTCGGGGAGATAACAAAATTACAGAAACAGATATATAAAAGTAACAATTGCGGCGCCTGTTTCATGTCGCGCAACTGTTGCCGCAGGACTTGGGGCAGCGGGCTACGCTACCCAACATCCAGCCCAGATTCCAGAGGGAGGGTGCGATTGCCCTGCCGACTGTGGCGCATGCCTGCTTGCTAACTCATGTCCTATTATCGACTTACGATTTTATTAAACTCAATACCGTAGACGCACTAATATCTAGTTCTCTTATAACTAATTCTTTCATATAACCGATAGCGTCCCGTTTCCTCGTGTCGATTCTATGGCTTATAACTGGTATCCTCATATACTGTAAGCATTTGCAAAAAACGGTTATTGGAGAGTAAACGAAAGATTGCAAGCAATTCAGGTGTATTGGTTGAAGAATGAGCGAATATCTGACTTGTTTCAGGCCAGATAGACGTTGCTCTGTGAGTTCACTGGTTAATCGATATAAGATACTTACGACGAATGGTTTTTTATTTCTGTAGAATAGAGAAGAAGATGATCATCAAGAATATCGAGACAGATTCTCAGAGCACTTACCTTCTTTTCAACCGATAATGGTTCCTCTTGCTCTTCTTCCTCCATGGCTTCTAGATTAAGGGGGCTTTACAATGGTTTATGACGCTGGTCACATTGAGCCATCTTTCTAGGTAGTTTAAAGATTCACCCCATGCAGAACAGCATTCTCCGCAACTTTGAAACGATTTTGTTACGCAAAATCACTATTTCCGTAAGCAAACACTTTATGCGATCGCAGAAATAAACCATTGCGTACGCAGTTGATCTTGATAAGCGACACTCGCTTAAATGATAGTATTATAGTATAGTAAGCGCGATGAACGATCATATCAGCTATAAGATAGTCAACGGTATATTTATTCCCAAAAATCGACAAATCATTCCACGCGTAACGCAATATACAGAACTTGAATTTTTGTTAATTTACGAAGAAGCTTTCCAGGAAAGATGAGAGTGATATATACATCATCAGGGGTAAGCTGGGCCAGTACGTTATAGTGGATCGAGTCCATGATGCATTTGGCAGGTGCCTAAGATCTGTCAGCCCGGGATATCAAAGGTCCCTTTAGACGGCCGACCTGTAGTCTGATAACGTTCACTAAGGCGGGAAGGTTTTGATTTTTAAAACCGGTTATATGAGCTCCTGATAGATCAGGATATGTGCTGCAAATCGCAGCACCGATTGTAGCAAAAAAGAACTGGAAAAACCCAATCCAATCGCACTGGTTTGTTGGATTCATTTATCATTTTCAAAAACTGAGGGAAAATGGAGCTTTCGGCACTTGTAGAGCTGAGTCAACTTAACATTCTTTACTGGTTAAATATTATTGTCAGCATTAACAGCAGATTGAGCAGATTTGATGGAATGGCTTTCATTGCCAGTGACAATGAGACTCTCAAATCCGCACTGTTTACTCTTGCTATTTTGCCTAGAGCAACGCTCCCGAAAACAGCTATGAGGAAACGGATTTCCCCATCTAGTGAAAAATTCGAAGATCATTCTGACAGCATACTGAAACGCATGAGAGAACTGGGTAACATGTATGATTAAGCCAATTAGTACACACTTCACGTGACATGTGCAGTGTCGGGTCGGTAATCTTGGCCCGACCTATTTTTAGACATAAACTGGCCACCAATATCAACTTCTGTAACGTGGTCTCCGAAGTTGAAATTTCCGAAGTTTCGCTCAATATGAGCTGATCATCGAGAACTTTGATAATAAGGGGGTCTTTTGCAGTGAGTTTTCTGGCCTTTGATGGGACCAATATATTTGTATCAGTAAGAAACGCGTACTCGTCATCATCAGGCTTCTGATTCTGAATTACAGATTCAGAGTGAGATTTCCCATTCAATATGAATAAATCTCACCAAAAAAGCACACAGAGTAGAGTAGTTTGTGATTTTCTCGACACCAAAATCAAACAATTTCAGAAATTCAGTTAAAACGCGAAACACTGGCAGAAAGAGATCCTGTCCTGGTGAGCTCAATTTCATCCTTTTCACGGACGGATTCTTGTCGTTCTGTAAAGCAGGAGGGTCAAATCCAACACTTGAACTATTTCGGACCTTATTGATATCAACAGTTGACAGTCTGGATGGGCATTTATCTCCAAAACATTTTTTACAGAGATTCCAATGATTGAATGGATTCCCCCAGAGCGTCGGAAACATTCGAAGATCTTTCTGACAGCATTCCATGACACATCGCATTACAGGACGACACACCTGATACAGGAAATATCGTATTTTCCAATCAATCATTTGCCAAGTCCATTCATATTTCCGGAAGGCCCAGATCATTTTCCGATACAAATGAATCAGTCTCTGTAATGTGCTCTGAGCATAACTGATTCGCTGGATTTCGCTCACATCAAGATCACATCCTTTCACATTGATAACAAATTGACAGTGGGAGTATTGAACTGCATCTCCATTAGATGAAGACAAAGCACGAAGCTCTTCGTCATTCGGCTCTTTCATCTAATGTACAGTCAATATAGAGGGGGACGAAAATCTCTTCAAAATTCACCAGAAACTTGCAGAGACTGTTATAGTCATTGATATCAGTCACATCATGATTGTAGGAATACAGAAGGTCGGTTGGCGAAGATGTCTCGTCTAAACGGGGACGTTTCCGGGAGATAGTTTCAACGGGTTCATCATTCTGATTACGAATATCTCAGAGATTTCTAAGACATGAGACTTGATAAGGAAACGATACATTGGTAGATTCTTGAATAGAAGGTAGAGCCGGAACAATATCTGTATGATGAAATGAGAATATCGGTGTTGATACATTTCCAATATCAGGAAGGGTGTCCAACATTTTATAAATTTCATTGTCTGTGAATATCTGAATAATACATCAATTTCATACCACAGTTATAGAATCATTTCATACATCAAAATCTATATCGAGATCAAAATCAAATGAGGGATCAAAGAGGTTGTTGGAATAGGGAAGATCCGAGGAGTGTTGGATTGAATTGAAATGATGGTGAATGGGTTCCTATGATGCATGTTAAAATTTGGAACTTTTTTGTAACAAAACAATCTTACTCCAGCTGGAGTTCGGGAGGAGAGACTCCAATATGAGTCTCTTCAAGAAAGTCCGCAGCATTAGAACTGAATGTAGCCAAGCACTCTGATAGGATCAGTATCAGGAAGGGAACCGCTTGACAAAGCATTTCTAGGTAGGCCAATGAAGTCTGTTTGTCAGATAGAGGCGATGCGAGCCGTGGGTCGAAGCTCATGAAAATTCTGCACGCACTTTTTGCTGCTCAGAGGCATCCAACCGTCCATTTGCTATCATTGTCAAAGGTCGTGATCTTGATATGAGCGGGATCCAACGAATCCGTTCTGCTCTGAGCACATTACAAAAACTGATTATGGTCGCAAATTTGTATCGGAATTGATCTGGGGCTTCCGAAAATATGAATGGTCTTGGCAAATGGTTGATAGGAAAGTACGGTATTTCCTGTATAAGGTGTGTCGTCCTGTCTTGAAATTTGGTCAGAAAATCTTCGGATGTTTCAGTCACTCTTGGGGAATCAATTCAATCATTGGAAACTTCATACAAAATGTTCTGAAGATAAATGCCCATCCAAACAGTTAACTGCAGATCAGTCTATCAATCAGGTCCGAGGTGGTTCTTTTAAGATCCATTTCTATTGACCCTCCAGCTCTACAGAATGACAAAAATCCGTCCGTGAAACGGATGAAAATTTTGTTCACCAGAACAGGATCCCTTTCTGCCAGTGTTTCGCTTTTTCCCTGAATTTCTGAAATTGTATGATTTTGGTGTCGAGAAGATCACAAATTACCACACTACTTTGTGTGCTTTTCTGGCGAGATTTATTCATATTGAATGGGGAATCTCACTCTGATTCTGTAATTCAGAAAAAGCATCCTGATGATGACGAGTACGCGTTTCCTTCTGATACAAACATTTTGTTCCCATCAAAGGTCAGAAAACCCGCTGCAAAAGACCCCCTTATAATCAAAGATCTCGATGATCAGCTCATATTGACCGAAACCTCGGAGAATGATCTTCGGATCTTTTAATGTCGATAGGGAAATCCGTTTCCTCATAGCCGTTGTCGGGATCTTTGTTATAGGCACAATCGCAAGAGCAAACAATGCGGATTTAAGACTCTCATTGTCATTGACAATGAGAAACACTCCCTCAAATCTGCTCAATCTGCTGTTAATGCTGACAATAGTATTTGATCAGTAAGTGATGCCAAATCTGACCCAGCTCTACAATTGCCTAAAGCTCAATTTTCCATCTGCTCTTAAATGAAAAATGAATCCAACAAACCGATGGGAATGGATTGGATTTTGCTGGTTCATATTGCTACGATCAAGGTGCAGCGACTTGCCGCACATAGCCTGATTTATCAGGATCTCCCACAGCAGGTTTCAAAACCTTGCCGCTTAATTGAAGCTATCATACAACAGGTTGGCCACCTAAAGGAGTAAAGGGACCTGTGATATCCCGGGCTAACAGATCACGGCACCCGCCAAATGCAACATGGACTCGAGCCCATATACTTTACTCGCCCAGCTCACCCTTGATGATAACCCTGCTTGCTTACAGTTCAGCTCATACATATTGAGAAGGAATGGCCTGCTCCGAATGGGGAGTTACATAAGCATGTCCTTCCGACCGGTTCGACACGTCGTTTCGCGTTCGTTGAGGTCATGCTAATTATCGACACTACAGGTAATCAGGCTCTAGTGTCAAGTGACCTGTTTATTCAGGTCATAGGTCAGGGCAGGATGCATGACCACGTGTCCTGCAGTTAGTCACTCACTGCGGCCCCGTTCTGCCGACGCCTGCGGCGCAACCCGGCGGCTGCAGCCAAGCTCCCGGCGCGATGGTCAACCTTAACACTCCCGCCCGATTGGACGGAGAGCGCTCCCAAAAATAATCACTTGCCGGTCAAGCGTAAAAAAGCGGGCGCCGGAACAGCTTCCGTGAATATGTCCGCGATCATGTCATCAGTTGGACAATATTCCAACCGTATCGTTCCTTCCAGAATCTTGTCTCTCGTTAAAACGATATCGAACTTCGATATGCTTGGAACGCTTGGATAATCGCTCATTACGATTTATTTTACAAAGAGCTGGAATCCATCATCGGTGGGCCTCTCGGATCGTCGATGTTTGATTCTGCGCTCAGGCTCCCAGTTAAGGTTCAGCGCGCAGCTCATACAGACAAGCGATCAAATGGAATTTAAATGCTGAACTTGGGAATCGAAAGTATTTGAGCTTCCGGCCAGTTGGCCATTTTTGATCGATTTTATCGTCCAAGCATTCGTAAAAATAAAAAATAATAAAAAAGTTATTTAACATTATTTTGACCATTACAGGTTTATGAATTACAGGATCTTTGGGAATGCCCTTCTGGAAAAACATTACGTTTGCGAGGGTTTATCTACCAAAAGTCTGATAGCGCGCGGGCGTCAAGACAGTCGCCTGATTGCATATTCAATCCGGTCGCACAAGCGCTGCGACCAAAGAATGGGTTTCGAATGCTTGGATTATAAAATCGATCAAAAATGGCCAACTGACCCGAAGCTCAAATACTTGCGATTCCCAAGTTCAGCATTTAACGATGATGGCTCGGAGTTTTTGAGCCAAAATTTGTAGAAGAGACGACGCCCGTTTTGAATCTAATAATCCATCAGATAGTTCTTGAAAAATCGCCGATATTTCAGATGCACAATCTTGAGCGATAAAGTTTAAAATAGATTCGCGGATTGCGCGGAGCAGCTGGACAGAAGCCGAAACAGGATTCAATCGTCTATCGCTGAAACCCTGATGATTAAGGGCCTCTCGCACTCCGTAGAAAGTGGCCAGTGTCTTGGAATTTTTTTGTATCTCCAGATCGAGTTTACGTTTCTCCAGTTCTAGACGTTCAGCACTCCAGCAGATGCGGTTGGAGCTTTTCATCCATCAAATGCTCAGTCAAGCCTTTAATGGGAACAGCATCAAGCATGGACCGATTTGCCTGTAAAATTCAGAAGTTAGTTCATTATGCAAAATGAAAGCGAAGACCATAGCACCGATTCCATTTGTCAGATTATACGTCGATTGTCCTGATCATAACGCTCGAATTCTTTCAGTTTTTTTCTGAGAAACTGATTCGTTCGCTCCAGGTCTTTGGTCTTTTTAAAATCCGGATTGTCTTGTTGCTTCAACTTGTCAAGGACGAACGAGGGCGAGGCAGAACTCCACGAGGCATGAGCTGGAAGGATTGATGTTACTTTTATAAAGTAATTACAAGTATGAATTTAAATGCATGCCGGGGCACGCTTAAGTAGCGACTGCGGGGCGACGGCGAACTTGACGACAAGACGGTTACAGTGGGGCGTCGAGCGACGCTCCAGTCGCTCTGTCGACTGACACTTTGCCAGGGTTGCGCCAGAGATAGCATGAGCTGCGCGCGGCCTGTATGCGGGCTGCGCCAAAGGGGGCGGCGCAGCCATGGCTCTGACACAACTCTCCAGCAATCCGACAGTTGCACCTAATGCTCCAAATCATGGTGTCGATGCCGATGTTTCCGCTGCTGTTGTTACCGATCAGAATGGCAGCTGGTTGATGACGGAACAGGATTCCGGTCTAGACTTGGAACAAATTCGCTTCTCATTCAATAGCAAAACACCCACCAGTTATTGAGCGTATCATTAATTGTTCTAATAACAAATCCAATCTGAGGTAAACTTCTTCTAAAACGCAGCCTTTTATTCCTCAATCGCTGGCCGTGGGCCAATCCAGGCGCAAAATCGGAAAACGCACTGTTTGCTCTAACCATGGGATATCCCCAACAGATAATCACCGAAATGGCAGTAAACCCTGTCCATACACTGGGAACAGCTGAGACTGATGATGGCATCAAGCGTGTGATTTTCGCCGCAAACAGCATCTTCGAATAAAAATGAGATTGCTGTCAGATATAAAACCATGGAACTGAAAAAAATAAACAACCCGTAAGGGGAATCTTGCCACGAGTCAAGAGCTGGGTGGGCTGGCACTAGTGGAAAGAAAGGCCTCTTGCCATTAGTGCCAAGAAAACACCACCGAACTGTAACGTGATCATCTTCCTGTGTCTCGTCCACCACAGTCTCAATGCTTCTGGCATCATCCTCCAATTCTTCAATATAATCGTAGGCGCCATCGACTAATGAGAAGAAATACTTTTTGGTTCAAAACTGCTAAATATAACTTTCCACTTTATAATTTAACTGTTACACAGCTGATAAAGGCGTTTTTATTGATCTAACTCATAGTCTTGAGACTTAGTGTGACAGCAATCAGAAGCTCACATCGTATTGCGGAACTCTTTATCGCCGACGTCCAGGATACGATTCCTCTTATCCCATCCGAAGGCATGCTCGATCCTCAACATGGATAATATCGAACCTAGAGAAGATACCGACGGCTGCGCACAATTCTGTCCGTCGACGGATGGAAGGCTGCGCAACCGTCGACAGACAGAAACCCTTTCCCCACAGTACCACGCATATCCGATGTGCGTGCGTCTTCGAAAATGGTTTTTCATTTTATTCTGCATCTCGTCTTATTGTGTTAATACCATTTGTATCCTTCCATCTCTCAATTTTTTTCGACAGTTTTATGCGCTACGCTGCATCAATTGAGAGGGCGTTTTGAATCTATTTCAGGCTCAATCGAAGACCGGAAAGCTTCAAGACCGGAACTTGCGTGATTCAGTCGTCCCTTTCCAGTCACCGGAACTATGAATACCTCTTTCGACTGTTGTACTCATTCGACGCAGCCTCTCCTAGTCTCGTTGACCCGCCAACGCAGTCCGTCACGGCCTTTTTGACCGGCATCTTTCTCATGACCCAGGCCTCTCTCCCGCTCCTTTCATTTCATCCTGATGCATCCTGTCACACTGGCCAACCTCATGGATAAAAACAGCCATGTTTTTTAAGAGCTCCGAGTTCGTCACAAGCCCAGGGACGCGCCCGTTTGGAAATTTGCTCGCGTGATCGTGCTCGTTTAGATGGACGCCAGCGAATCTAAGAAGCTTGCAGAGAAATCGGAACGAATAGACCGAGCTCGATCTGAACCTAGTTTTCAGATGTTCGATAGAAGATCCACCCAAACAACAGATCTTTTCGCCATAGTTGCTGATCACGAACGGCATCATAAGCAATACATTCGATATACAAGCAACAGGCTACCGATAGAATTATGGCCTCACATACACAGAAGACTCGGAATTTTCATCGTTGTAGTGTCGAGAGCTGCAGCCACCTGCTCATATTGACATTTGATGAAATATTTGACTGAGACAGATCATCATCCTTGCTGGAGTTCAATCTCTGCAGAACCCAATCAGATCATCTACTTTTTGCTGTTAAAAAGCCGTTATCAAACTTGCAGCTGTATTCAGGATCCGATCAGTCTGCGAGGATCATTCCCTCAGGCACAGCTTCTAGGGTTAGGGTTAGGGTTTGGGTAACTCACCTGCTGAACGTTCTCATTGACGACTGATTCACCGACTCATCTCTTCGGAGTTCGCGCAATCCGTAGAATCCCCGATCCCCACACGCGCATCATTCCATGTCCATCTCCAACCTCGTCGTACTGCTTCTGTCGCTGGCCGTCGTACTGGCCGTCGGCCTCCCGGATGGCGGCGCGTCGTCGTCCAGCACCACCGACAGCCCGACTGCCGCCGCCGCCCGGGCCAGTACGTCCGGGCCCTGGGCCGAAGTGTGGCGCTCCGTGCGCTGCTGGCTGCTCGACCCCGTTCTGGCCCTGGTACGGCGTTCGCGCACAGCCTCGGCCGTTCGGGCATTGGTCGCCCGCGCCAGGTCGTACTGGTCCCCGCTCTGTCCGCTCTACTGGGTTTGATGGGCGCTCGTGCTTTGACGTTGATGATCGGCACGCTGTTCGTACTGCCCCTGGTTCCGTTCCCGTTATTGCTGATGTGCATGTTCGCGTATCTGGTTGTTGGCCCATCGTTGGTGGGTGCGGCGATTCCACTCAGCGATTTCTGCCGGGTGAGAGTGCAGGCCGTGTCGGAATTCTTCTTCACGAGACGGACTCGACGGGGACGAAGGATGCGCGCTCCTGCTGACCCCTTCAGATTCACATCGTCTTGAGGTCCTATATAAACACTCTTTATGCAGCGCACATGGAAGCTGCTATCATAGAACTCGACCAATGTGGAATGGACCTTCCATGGCTACAGTCAATATGCGTACGGAATGCACAATTCTATAATACACGAATTCGGATCCTTATTCGTGTATCTGCCTGCAATCGATCGTGCATCTATCGTTCCATTATATAAACCCTCTTGTACAGAACATTAGACAAGTGGCGACCTCAATACTGTTCTGGTTTTCTCGAAGAAAATGGTAAAACAACCATCTCTAGTGTTTGCCATTCACAGTTTCCGGTCTTGAAAACTCTACGATGGCCTGATGACCAATCGAGTCTTTCACAGGAAACTTTCTACATTTATCGCATGAATTATGCCACAAAGTTCCAAAAGGTGCTGTGGCTGTTTTATTAAGCGAACAATGATCAGTCTCGATGGTGAAAACAATTTCGAAATACCAGATTCTCTGATCGCAGCGGTCGTCGGGTTAACATGGCCACAGCTTTCTATGTAAGTTCATGATGATTCATTCGATCTCAAAGTCATTCGGATGACGATATAGCGGACGGATGCTGATAGATGGAGCAAGATTCAATCGAATCGTTCGTCAATAGTCAACGGGAGAGAATCATACAGTACTTGTTTATCGCTCTTATCTCAGTCAAAAAATTTCTGCTTAGTTATTGACCAAATCTAAAATATAGTCAAAAATTGAAAAAAACGGTTCAGTAAGAAACTCGTACCAGACAACGTCAAGAAAAGTCATTTTGTTAGTTATCCTGACAGAACCGCTTCAGGTGATGAATATCAAAGGGTCGGATATAGAGGTGGATTCGCAAATAGACGTTATATATGGCTTCAAATATAGATCTTTGAAACCTATCGGCCAGGTTTTGAAGTCCTGCTTTTGATGGGAAGATGCGGTTATGATAGTGTTTGGTGCAGAGCTGATGTACAAACCCTAAACCCTAGAAATGCTCCTCCGCTATGTGGTTAGCTGACCCATCATCTGAAGGAAATGTGTCACATTCACGACCAACAAACCCTAACTCTGATGCTTTTCATAACGTGATTTGCTCAGAACGATTCTGAGAGTGTGAAGAGCTCAAACTGCCCAGCGGGGCCTCGTAACGCCAATACAGTACAGTAATACATTCTCCGTGAAGTCCGAACCCGGCCCCGACTCGGTCCAGCACGTCTCTCATCGCGTTTGGTCATGACAATGGCTCTAACCACGACGCTGATTCTGGTGGCGGTGTCCGTCCTGCTTGTTCCGGGACTCGGATCGAAGCGCAGCCCGGACCCGCCCTCCTCTCCTCACGAGATTCTCGAAGTTGTCGTCCGCCACGCCCTCCCGGACCCAGCCTTACTCGACAAGCTCGCGCAGGTCGACAAAACCCATCTCGAATTAGTTCGGGGCATTCTCCGCCATCAGCGTCTGCGCCGGATCGTTGTTCAGCCGCCGACCTCGTGCGACCGCTTCGTCCGCGACATCAAATGGCTAATCGCTGTATGCAGAGCGCAGCCCGTTGTATACAAAGCGCAGCCCATTTTATGCAGAGCGCAGCCCATTGTATGCAGAGCGCAGCCCGCTATCCTGAGCGGCCTCCTTACAGAAGAAACGGCGCCTCTGTTTCTGTATCGGCTGCTCTCCATCACCATAGACAATCCGGAGCTAATCGCGGACCTCTTCAACGTAATCGGGGACATCGAATCCGTGGCCGTACTGACCCCCGGCTGGGTCCTTGTCGTCTACAACTTCGGCCTCTACGATCCCGGTGATGACGACCCCGTCATGGTGATGTGTCGCAATCTGCTGGGAAAGGCGCCGACCGCCGGGTCCGTCTCGATCCGCGACATTCCCGACGCGATTCTCGACACCGTGCGGTGTTACGAGGGCCGGTCTTCGGGCCCGCTGTCGATGCGCGGACGGCTGCCGGAGCCGTTCGCCGCGATCGACCCGCTGCGCTCCCTCGAGGTCGCCTTCGTCATCTCCGACGTGCACGCCCCCCGGATTCGATCGCGGCCCGTACTGGCCCGGCGCCTGTTCTTCCTCGGGACGCCGATTCATCTGGACGAGCTGCCGATCGCGGAGTTCACGGCGTCCGACCTGCGCGCCCTGCTGCCCTACGTCTTTTACGTCGCGTCCGCGCTCTCCTACCAGATCGACGACCTCATTCGATCGGGCCGCGCCGATCTCATCGCCGTCATACTGCGATCGGAGGCGTTCTTCGCTCCGGCGTTCTCGCACTTCCTTTTTCTGTGCTTGTGGCTGAGCGGAATCGTTACCGCACTGGTCAAGGCCGCGGACCAGCACGACTCGCTTCGCCTGCTGCTGGCGGCGCCGCTGCCGCAAGGCTGGGTGGCCGAGGTCGAGTCGATTTCTGGCAGCCCGATTCTTCACCGTGCTGTGAAGGCCGGGAATGCGGACGCGGTTCGCGTCCTGCTGGAGTTTCCGGACTTGATTAAGATCGATGGTGTGGATAAGCACGGGCGGACTGCGCGGTGGTATGCTGAGCTTGGTTCGGAGATCGATACGCTGCTTTATGAATAAATCCCCATATCTAATACATCTGTATGATCCATAGACTCTATAAACAACGAGTTTTGCAGGCTATCTGTTATGGATTGGATTTTTCTGGTTCGTGAATTTTGATGAAAATAAAAAAAGTCGAAAAGAATCAAAACTAAAGAAAGTCTAAAAAAAATCCTAAAAAAAGTCTAAATAACAGGCTGCTCTGCTGGTTGATAGAAATCAGGCATCCAGCCGTGCCATATCTATCAGTGCTTCTAGTTCCTATCTATTATACACCTTAGTGATATTTCTACTTTTTTCTGTGATTTCCGATCTATGTTCAGCGACAATCTTTGCCTATATGGTTTGCATATTTCTATTCGAAAGGGAGCGTGGCCTCCTGTGTGAGAGCGAGAATCAGTAAGCAGCGGAATCTGTCGCTGAGCTAATCTTAGAGGCCCTAAGCTTTCTAAGGCTCCGTTCTTTGTCTGGATGGACGCCACCAAGCCCGGAATGGAGCACTGCCGGGTTCCGCTCAATGTGCCCGGACAGCGCCCGCCTGAAGGTCGCGCTCCTGGATATGACCGCCAGCTCCGTCGGCCGACTTGATCTCTCCAACCCTAACCCTAGTATCAAAGTTTGATGTTTCTATCTAAACGAACTGGTTCACCCGGAAACCCTAGAAGCAGTCGGCCGCTCGGCAAGTCCGTAATCCGCGCCTGGCACCGTTCGCCATAGTTGACCATCGCGCTGAACGATGCCGCTCTCGCTCTGGACCGTGCTCGTCGTGGTACTGGCCCCGGCCGCCATCCGCGCCGTACCGCCGTCGATTTCGAACACGGCGGTGACGGCCGCGCCGTTGATTCAAATCCACAGCCGTGAGGGGTTCTGGGGCCGAGTCTGGGGGTTTCTGGGGCCGATTCTGCGTGCGAGCCGGGTCGGCGCCTGCTTGGGCGTACTGGCCCGCCCGGAGTCGCTCGTCACGGGGTCGTTAACGTTCCTGAGAAGATCGCCGAACATCCTGTCGTCGCTGTTCATTCTGAACTGGGGCGTGATGATTGTACTGCTGATTGTGTGCTCGAAGGAGGTGTTTCTGATTGTATTGTCGATGCGCTTGGCCTTCTGGGTGCTGCCGACCGTGGCCGAACATATCGAAGGCCCGTACCGAAGGATGATTCGACGGATGCGAGCCCGGTTTCGATACGGACTGCCTCTATTCCGGTAAAGACGAATCACGGAGGAATGATGTTTGTACAAGATGCGAAACCCTAACCCTAAAATACAGAGAGAAAGCCATCTGGTCATTATGTTTCCGAGTTCTTTGTGCAGTAACATTACTCGTAGCAGATTAAAATCCTTCCAATCGCCCAAAATCGGGCATTATGCAGATCAACTCTTCACAATTTTGACCAAAAATCTAAAAAACCAAAAAGGTCAAATCATCGATTTGGTCACCAAAACTGACGATTACTTTGGGATCGGGAAAGGGCTGAAGAATGTTTTTTGCAGAATTTCGAGCCTTCTGCCTCGCCCAATATCCTGTAACGTTTAAATCAACATTGACATTTTTCAAGAGACATAATTTGCAAACATTTTAAATGAACAGGTTGAAGGCCTTTGACACAGAGTGAATCTCCATCTCTCTATTATTACATCTTTCGATGATTGGCGAGGCTATCGGAGCCTTTGCTTCAAGTTTATAGGGCATCATGGCCATTGCTGGGAGGAAACCGTCGTTCCTTTCGGCTCGGAAACGGGCCATCTCCAGATGAAGAGCCTCTAATCACAACCTCATAAACACAGAATATATCATTCTGCTTCGGAACTTGGAATTGTTAATCAGCGAGTCGAATCTTACTGAGCGCTGCAATCGCCAATTTGCTCACGAAAATCTGGGTTTCAGGGTTTAGGTTTTTGAAAGATTATTGAATGTCGCTCTGATTTCTATAGCGTGTCGTACACATAATCGAAGGAATTGAATCTCCACGTAGTTTGTCGCTGCCAAAAACAGTAACGAAGCAAGCGACTCGACACAGACTTACAAGAAGGCCGGGTCACCGCTACAAAACTGCTGCGTAGTCCGCGCTTGCGCACAATGTGTAGCAGAGGGGGCTCTCAGATATCATCGTCGGGCTCGCTTTACCCAGCATCCTCACCCATGGCAATGGCGGCGGCCGCCGCAGCACCGCCCCCGCTGCACCCCATCACCACCCCGGGGCCGGTACGGCCCGCGGACCTGTTCAGCCGACGCGATCGCACCGCCGACCTGATCTTGCTGGTCGACGCCACCCTCTACTATGTCCATCGTCATCTGCTGGGCCAGCACAGCCGCCGGATCGCCGGCCTGGACGCCGCGCGGTCGCGCTGGACCATCCGCCTGCCGGTCGTACCCGACCTCGTCGCCCACAGCGGCCCGTGCCTGGCGCAGCCGCTGTTCGCCCTCTACCTCGGCTACCTGTACGGGTACGATCGGCGGCTGCGCGACGATCAGTGCGCCCGGTGCGTACTGGCCCTGCTGATGGTGGCGGATTTCATGGGTTCCGGGCAGCTCCGTGCGCACTGCGAATACCTCGTGGGGCAGAACTACCCGCTGTCGGAGGCGTCGTGGCGCCCGCTGCTGCACTGGTGCAAGAAGGCCGCGCTCTCCGTCCGCATTCCGATCGCCGTCTACACGTTCCTGTACGACCGCTATGCGTACGCCTGTCAACTCCGGAAACTGTTCGCCCTCGACCCGGACGATTTCTGCGGCGTCCTGCTCCTGCCGACCGCCAGCCTGTCCGCTCTGGAACGCGTCCGTCTCCTGGCGCAGTACGTGTCGGGCCAGTACGACGACCTCGGCAATGGGATGATTTCGTTGCGGAGTTCGTTGATGTCTCCGGAAAAGTTCTGTTCGATGGTGACGGCGATGTTCGCGGCGAATGGCGCGAAAGACGAGCTGGAGCGAGTGCGTGAGTTGGTGGCGAGGCTGCAGTTCAACCTGGGTCATGCTGCCCTCGATCAACACTGGCGCAACCTGCTCGATAAGATGTTACTGTCCTCCGCGGTCCGAGCTCTGATACGGACCTGCGCTCTATACAGACATACATAACCGTTTAATATTCCGCTCTCCTTGGGCAGACTGTAATTTAATAAACCCTAACCCTCACTGCCTTCATGTTCTCCCAGTGCAGCCAAAAAAACATTCCCTGAGTCAGAGCTGAGAGATCAGCAGCAAAATATTCGGAAATGACCTTGATTAGGGTTTTAGGGTCGCGGGGCCTTCAAAATTGGATTTATTCTGAAATCTGTAACCCGGAAAACATTATTTCAACACAGAATCGGTATTGCCCTTTGAAACGATTCTTTCAGAGAACATCTTTCGGATCTGTTTCCGACACATCGTTCTCGTCGCAATTGGTTTCGGCATTCCGACATTTTTGTCATGGAAACTTTTAAGCCATTCCGATATCCACGAATGTTACACGTACTAATTTTCAGCGACAAACTGAATGTGAAATCGAATTTTCCAGGCTTCATCAATTTACAAGTTTTTGATGAATATGCAATGGCACAACATCCTCGATGTCTTTAGATAGACAGACTATTGTAAAGCTGTCCAGTAGACTCGCATATTTACAATGCCGAGAAGGCCAAATATCTGTTGAATAGGCGGTTCAATTGCCAGCGAATGACAACTTGCAAGATTCTAACGCAATCTCAAAGACAAGAATCAACAAAAATGGAAGTTCTCAGCATCACACGAAAGGCTCGTGGTGACCTTTGTCGAATAATGGGCGAAATAAACTCAGCACAACGACGCTTTGGGCTCTGACAGTCTGGGCTGTCAAGAACGAGGACCTGAGGAATGTTGGAAGCTCGTAAAACTCCTGATTGCTTAGAATATCCCAGCTCGAGGAAGAATGTTTTAACAGATGATTGATGAAAAGTTTTACAAAGTCATCATAGCAGATGATTGGATTCAAATTCTTATTGAAGGTCATCAAGCGCAGGAATCTGCATATATTCGATCTTACAAGTGCGTAACAAATAGTGCGTAATGTTATCTATTTCTATTTAACAAGTAGCCGTTGTGTCCGAGTGGTCAAGGAGGCAGACTTGAAATCTGCTGGGTTCTGCCCACGCGAGTTCGAATCTCGTCGACGGCTTGTCTTTTTTGCTGCCAAAACCCGTCTTCATCCATCACAAATCATTCACGCTATCAAAAATCCATCCGAAAAAAACATCCGTTGTCACCCATCTTCTCCGCAAAATGTTTTGTGAAATTGTTACACTCGAATAATCCTCCTGCGGCATCTGTCACTCCGAGCCATTTGCGACCCTCCAGTCTCCCTCATTCAAGGGCCATGGCGATCCCTCCGACCGCCACACTGGTCGGCGCGTTTCTGGTCGTACTGGCCCTGAGCGTGACCCGCGGCGCCGACCCCAACGATCCCTCCCCGTCGTCTTCATCATCATCCGCGTCAGAACTGGATATCCGCGAGACACAGGTTACGTTTCCTCCAGCTGCAACGTTTCCGCCGGCGATTCGGCCGCGTGATGAAACGCGCCTCGATTCTGCCCTCCGCCGCGCCTCCGAGACCCGCGACGCTCTCGAGCCGCTGCTGGAAGCCACCGTTCGGCGAAGCCACCTGGATGAGATCGTGCCCGTACTGGCCCGGTTCGGTTATGTGGCGTGGTTCCCGGCCACGGCTTTGACGATCTTTCTCGCTACTGCAACCGGTGTCAGCGCATTCGGCTGTTCGCTCTGTTGAGCGCTCCGTTTGTTTTCGGCGGCGCTTTTTGGGTCGCCGATTCCATCAATGACAGCTTGGCGGAGTGGTGGATGAGATGCGGCGTCAACGACGATTTCGTTCGGTGTCTCGTGGTCGTCGCCAGTGAAGATTGTTTCGTTTCTGGCCTCCGTCACGATTCTGCTGTCTCAATAAATCACTTCATTTCTGCCTCTCGGAGAATGATTCAGAATCACAGCGAGCTCTGCGACGAGGTCGCAGTCACTGAGCTCGTTCTAACATTGTTATGGATCTGGAACTAAGCCGGGCTTTGGTAGAATTGATATCTCCATGCAGATTTCATCGAGCACGAAACGCCACCCAGCGCTCGTATAACGTGATTCGTCAAAGCATCAGAGCAAGAGCGTTCAGCTGAGCGATTAGATGATGCTCGTCTCTGCAATTCGCAGACTTCAGCTTCGCTTATTTTTTTTGCGACTATTATTGAAGAGATTTTTTACGATGGAATTTCAGAATCAACAGGTTTCCCGCCATTATGAATGTGACTGTGATAAGTACGGATTTTCGTGCGCGAGGCTTAGAAAAATTCTACCGTGATCGTTGGAGATTTTTGCGCTGTTATTGATTAAGCGATCGGATGCATTTTTCCGGATGAATCCATTGATCAGACGATTCGATCTTTGAATGCGTGATAGCCCAACATCCCAACCGGGGCCAGCTGGACCTGCATGACGTGTTGCCGGGCGGTGTGAGACGGTCAGCCTGGTCAAGTACGGGCTCGTTAATATGCAATGAATTTCGGTGACTCAACGCCATTTCAGCTTGGCGATATGATGGACCGAAGATGGAGTAGAATAGGACACTGCTCTCACAATGTCTATGATTGACTGCTATCAGCATGAAGCCGTGCAGATGTGCTGCAGTAGATACAACGGGTTTGGTCCTGGGTTCGAGTCTGTCCAAGGAAATGTTTTTTTTTGGAGGATTTCCCGATGCTATCAAACACTGTGGGAGAGAGGAAATCACGTTCTGTGAGGAAAACAATCATTGGAAAATGCAGGGTGGTGCAACCCTCCAGGACAGATTGGTCCATTGACTACCTTGAAAACCGAATGGAGCATCGAATCAAGCTGGTGGCGACCGCAAACGCTTTGAGCTCATTCTTGCAAGATTCCAGTGAATTTGACAGATTCGTACAATGCCAGAACATTTGTAGAGCTTATCCGATCGTCGTATGAGAGCTCAAGAAACAGTTTTGACATTTTGGTCAACAATCGTCTAGACTCAATAATTTTCGTGTTTCTCATCAAAGTCCTCCGGATGCCTAAAGACCCTTCTGCAATCGTCACCCTCTGCAGCAGTTGTATGTTTGTTAGACGGGAGAGGGTTTTGAACTGGAATGTGTTTGAAGAAGTGTTTTATTTGATAGCATGCAAGCGGAAGACAATGCTTCCGGTTGAATTAGCGTGAGTCAACGCTATTGATATCTCGAGATTGATCTAACAGCGCTCATATGCTAACACGCCCCTTCGCTGTTGACATCGAGAGTTTCTTTGATTGATAAAGTGGGGCTGTAATCTGGATCTCCATCTTCTGCAAATCCAATGCGCATCTTT
>RBZT01000169.1:0-20052 GCA_003693705.1 Polymyxa betae
CGTACGCCTAGCAGGGTCGATCTCGATCTCATAATGACATGTAATAAACGACCATACATCATTATTTCCTTCGCAAATACAAAACGGATGAAATCTTTTCTCCATCCTACAGATCCAGACATGATAGAAAGTATCAAAAACAATGGCATAACCATAGACACGAAGAGGCTCGAGACAGCATTTACAGAATTCCCTCACCCGGGAACGGATCCCCTCGGCAAACTAACATAACAGAATTCTTGAACTCACTCAGCATAGCAAGCACAACAGCAAACCATACAAAGTCTGAAAGACGACAGGAAACCATTAACGACCTAACATAATCTGGAAATGAGAATGGTAGAAGACAATACAGAAGACAGATACAATTATCAATTAAAGATCCTCCAACGGAATGCATGTATACTAAATTCTGAAAAACTGGCACATTTGGAATTCTAGAAGATAGATGTAATCCTCATTTTAGAGCACGGTGTTAGCAGGATGAGACAACAAATCAAATAGCGTGAATTTGACGAGCCTGAACAAGACGTTTGAAAGGGAGGGACGAGAGGCATAAATAGTGATCAGACCTAATCCAGGAAATCCTCTGCTGAGATTAGAAATGTACCATTAGGTCTGAAGCAAACAAGGGTCATTGGAATGTATCATACACTGGGTGGGCATGGAACTATGAAAGCGGCCAACGATACCTCTCAGTGTTCACATTGACCATGATATTGGATAGTTCGCCAATGTAATCCTGTGAGCTAAGAAACATTTCAGACCTTCCCATCATTGACAATGCGCAGATGCACACCATCAACAGCCTGCGTGTTTCACACTTGCTCGTGACGACGTAGTCGAAACTACAAGTCGATGTGAGCGCAGATTGAATGAGAACACGTTTGTATTATGTAGGCGTGGGCCAGTGCGGCCGGAATGCTGAGCAATGCATTGTAGTCTGTGATCGTCTCCACACCGAAATTGAACAATTTCAGAAATTCTGGAAACAAGCTAAACATTGGCAGAACGAAATTCTTTGGTGGTGAACCGATATCGGTCCATTTCAAGGACAGATTTTTGTGTAGAACAAGACTGTCATTAGAGATGAGAGATCCATCTCGGAGCTGATTCATAGAATGATCGGCAATTAACAGTTTAGATCGGCAGTCACCTCGGGAACATTGTCTTTGAAGTTTTCAATGATTGAAGCGATTCCCCCAGAGTGCCTGAAAACTCCGGAGATCTTTCCGACAGCGTTCCATGACACATCGCAGAACAGGAAGACACACATTAAACATCCAGATCTGTACTTTCCCATCAACCTTCTTCCAAATTCGTTCATAATTTCGGGAGGCCCAGGACAATTTCCGATACAGATTTGCAATCAGAATTCGTTTTTGTAATGCGTTCTGAACATAACGGATTCGTTTGATTTCGCTCACATCCAGATCATGTCCTTGCACATTGAGAACTAATTCAGAGTTGATCTTGGAGTATTGAACTGCATCATCTTCGGACTTTGAAGACAGAAAATGAAGTTCCTCATTATTAGGAGTTTTGATCTAATCTACAGTCAATATACAGAGGGACAAAGAGGCTTCTGAAATTCACCAGAAACTTGCAGAGACTGTTATAATCATTGATATCAGTCACATCATAATTGAAGGAATACAGAAGGTCTGTTGGCGATGATGTCTCGTCAATACGAGGACGTTTCCGGGAGATTGTTTTAACTGGTTCATTATTCTAAACATGAATATTTCAGAGATTTCTAAGACATGAGACTTGATAATGAAACAATACAATGATAGTTTCCTGAATGGGAGGTAAATCTGGAACATTATCTAAATGGTGTAATGAAGATGTTGATGTTGATAACATTTCAATATCCAGATCAAAATCGAAAGTAGAATCTATGAAGCTGTTGAGATCGGAAAGATCCGAAAAATCCTGGATTGAATTATAGAGGATCGGATCCTGTAATGCAGGTTAAATGAGGCGTGACTTGTTTCTGACAGAGCAACGTTACTCTGGTGTCTGTAACATGGAACTCGAAATCTGGAGTGACTTCCTGACAGTCTGTAACATTACTCTGCACAGAGGCAAGTATAGCCCCGCACTCAGATATGCTGAGTATGAGGAATACAGGCCCTGGGCCAACCATTTTCATGCAAATGAAGTCCGTCTCATATCGCGCACTTCCTGGTTCGCCAGCTCTCAACAAAAATTCTCTCATTTTTTCTCATTTATTCGAACAATGTCATGGCTATCGCAAGAAATTGGTTCTCTTCTTGACAGAATGGGGCCGATCCCAGCCGACGGCGTCCAGCAGCTCCATTTCCCGCTACAGAAGCAATATCAACCTCTGCGATCATGACTCTGCTCATTCGAGTGATCTTCTCGTATCTGCTTCTTCTGCTGACCTGGGCGAGCTTCAAAACCAGTTCATAACCGAGCTCTGCGTGCTCAGCAATGAGCTCAAGCTCCGAATCACGTCTGGGCAGATCAGGCGACCCTGTACATGGGACCAGTACGGGTTTCTGTTCCGGTTGGAATGATTACTGAACCAATTAATGATATTCCTCAAGACTCTTGATTCATCATATTTGAGATAGATATCAAATATGTGTTATTTTCAGCTCTAGAATATGCCAGGAAATGTTTTCATGAAAACCCCTTCATGCTGTCGGGGAAGCAAGGAGGCCGCGCCTCATCTCGGTGTGCAATCTACTCTTCGTGAACGTCACTACCCTCATCTTAAATGGGCTGCAGAGGCGCATTTGACTCTGTGTGATTTTCTGGTGAGATTTGTTCATATTAAATGCGGAATCTCACACTGAATTTGTCATTCAGAAAAAGCAGCCTGATGACGATGAGTTCGCGTTTCTTACTGATTCAAACAAATTCATTAAAACAGAGCGCAAAACCAAAGCTGCAAAAGACCCCCTTATTATCAAATATCTCGATGATCAGCTCATATTGACCGAAACGTCGCAAATTTCTACTTCGAAGACCACGTTAGAGAAGTTGATATTGGTGGCCAGATTATGTCTAAGATTAGTTCGGGCCAAGATTGCCGACCCGAAATTGAACCTGAAGCGTGATCACAGTGATAACTGGGCCCAGCGAACATGTTACTCAGTACTTTCATGTGTTCGAATATGCTGTCAGAATGATCTTCGGGTGTTTCAATCTCGATGGGGAAATCCGTTTACGCATAGTCATTTTGGGGAGCTTTGTTCTAGGCACAAAAGCAAGAGTAATCAGTGCGGATTTGAGACTCTCATTGTCAAAGATAAGATGAAATACTCCATCAGATCACAACTAGTTCGTGATAGAAGACGCCGTGCTCATTGTGTATTGAGATATTCTCTGAAAGGATTTGAGACGGTATTACTGTGTTTGTATTTTCTGAATATATCACAGAAGAAGATGTTGGAGTGTATTCAGCGAATGAATAATCACATGAATGAGCTGAAGTTGAATCCATCACCTGATCTGAGTGAATATCTCGAAAATTCTCTAAATCCAATATTATACTGTCTTGAACAAATTGTAATAATGATGTCAATTATTTCTCTCATATATTTGGACATCATATAAATTATTATCAATTTCAACAGAATCATTGTCCTGGACCTACTGGACAATGTCCTGCTCTATCTGCTGTTAATGCTAACGATAGTACTTAATCAGTAAACGATTGTTCAATTTGACTCGGATCTTCAAGTACCTAAAGCTCCATATTATTCTCTTCAGAAAAATGGTTTCATAAAACCAGTGACCAAGCAATACCAAAATTCTGAATGTATTGTTTCTACAAATTCGGACAGAATGGTAATGGAGTCTTAGATTCTAAAGACGAGGGTCGTAGAGACAAAGGGAAAACAGAGATACAAAGGAGAGAGGACTAAAACACGAAGTGTGTATTATTGTACATTTAGTTTTCCCAGCACACAAACGCTCATGTGCATCATGGCCAGGAATGACCGTTGAGATGAGCCCGCAGTCTGCAGTCGAGCTCTCCCATGGCGATGCAGGTGAAATGCTCTAATTCTACAATGGCGAATTCGTCAAGATGCCACAGCTGATTCTCTATCGGTCCTACTGTTAATCTTCAACCAGAAGATGTTAATCCGGAAATTGTTGTCAATATTAACAGAATTGCCATCATTATGGGACCCTACTCCGTCCGCCTATATGAAGCCAACCTACAAACAAGACATAGGTCATTGGCAGCTGTAGGCCATGAAATAGACAAGATATCCGATAGTGTTTATTGCTGGCGGACATTTGACCTATAAATGATATCAAAGTTCATGAACGTTCATAGATTTACTGCAATCAGTGAATGCAATCTTGAAAAAACAAGAAGCTTTCTGCCTAACGTTTTATTAAGAAAAAACGGACAAGTACCTAATCCCGATTTTCATACTTCACAAAATGGCGTTTCCGTTCACATATCCTGGCTTAAACAATTGGCCAAGTAAACGAATGCTGTCAATATAAAAGAAGAGAAATTCAAGTTTTTTTCATGTTTTTAGCAAGCAGCATTTAATCATACATTGCTACAGCAACATTGCGAGATAGAAGCGAGAATATTATTCATGTGTATTTACAAAGATCAAAAGAGTTGTTCGAGATCTGTTCGGCAAAGAGGGCAGCGGAATGAGCGGACTTGTGACACCATGAGTTCTTTTACACAATCCAGATGCAGAAAATGCTCACAGAAATGCAGGGAGCAGATTTCAAGTTTCATCTGAACACAAACTCAGCGAACAATTCTCTCTCGAAAATCCAATACATCATCGAGGTCTTCGACGGGAACGGGTTCGCCATTCTCATCCAGCATCGCATAACAGCATATTGCACAATCGGCAGTGACGAAATTCCGCTTCTGGACAAAATTATCAACGGAATTGCGGAAAAAAATGCAGAAAAAATTACAGATTCCAGATCGTGTTGCGTGATTTTGAAGGGCCTCACTCTGGCCTGTAAATCTATCTGATATTAAGAGAGGTATTATGAGAGCGTTTAAAGGCATTACCATGTGTATAATCGGGGCAGATATCACTTTTGTTGATATCCGGATAATAGATCGAATAAACGATGCAGAGAAGGTCGTAGACGGGACACGATCCGCCCGCGATCGTCTTTAGAGACGGCGTTCCGGTTCTGTAGGATGGCTGTTAATAAAGCGGTGAGGTCGCAGGAGGGAGATGCCGCCTCCAGCTGTGTGATAATCGATAGGAATAGATCGACGTATTTCGCGGAATCATCCCAGCACGGAGTTCGAATCATTCGAATCATGGCGGGAACGAGCTGTTCCGGATTCACATGCTGATACCAACCAGTCGAAAAACCAGGAAAACTGAAGGTTTCTTTCAATGAAGGGATCATATTCAGATTGATAAAATATCTGCATCGGGTCTAGAACTTACATTCCGTAATCAATAAAGTGATGTGGTTTTGTAGGTGTTAATGTTACCGAGATTGTACTGCGGGAACTCGTCCAGGATCGAGATTCGATCTTGAGCGGATAATCCCCGGAACCATGTCTGTATGAAGGACCCGTCTGGATTCCACCAAACCAAACGACTATCCAGATAGGCAGCCAGTTTCGCGTGACGCAGAATCCCGGACAGCAGCTCCCGATAAGCCACGGAGTTGATCCCCGACGAACCCACCACTTGGTGCAGAATCTGGCAATTGCGAGCCGTGCTGGTCCAGCACGCACTGGTGATGACACTGGTCATCCATGGTAGTACGAGATCTTGGTCGATTTCCGGATAGGAGAGTAACAGTCCGAAAAAGTCCGGATTTGAGGATCGGCTCGGGAATGAAGGGCTCTTGTCCGGGACGTAAAAAGTGGCGAACTGGGTCCAGGACTATGACGGCGGTTAATGTGTAACAGAATCGACAGCGATTTCGTAACGTAACTGACAGAGGGTAAACTGCGGGAATTGCGGAACGAGTGCCTGACGACGTCGATGCGACATTCGACGACAGAAGCGCCAGCTGAATCGTCCAGCAACGATCCGATGAAACAGCGCAGAAAAATCTGGAAGATTTAAAGCTACAGAGATCATTCGGAGGAGGTCGCCGTCGTGATCGATTCGGACGGCGGCTTCAGACAGCTGATCGATTGTAAGCTGCGACTTCTCCAATAAAGGATGCTTCAGGATACGGAAAAAGATCGCCGCAAGATGTGGCTGCTCGAAGGCAGGAAGCGCACCGAGAACAATATCCAGCAGATTATGTTGGAGATGTATCGGATGGTGAGCGATTGTTAGCAGATAGAAAGCAGCTTCTGCGTCAAGAGAGCGATTCTCACGATAATCAGACTCGGATTTTTCTGATACCAGCCTGAAAAAAGTATCAAATTTCTGAATTGTTTTTATCAAGAGTGAATTGTACAAGAGAACTCACAGCTCAAACATATGACGGGCGATATCGACAAAATCCAGAACGTTTTCATCCCTGGCACTGTCGAAGGCCGAATAAAGTTCCCAATTGCGGACTGAGGGCTTCTGCATTAGAGCATGATGTGATTCGGTGATGGCATGACGCAAATCAGAATCAAGATCCCGGAGATTTTTCCCAGAAATACGCCTGATACACCGATTGTCAAAAAACGAACAAAAAAGTTCAAAAAATAAAAAAATAAAAGGCTTTCAAAATGAAAGCGAAAAAACAGTTTGATATGTAGCACAATTTGGTGTAGAATGCGCAACATTTGTGACAATTCGAGATAAACAGCGTTTTTGTAGAACGGAATTCCGACCCTGGTTGATGGGAGAGCGGGAACCAATCCGCCCAGCAGTCTCTGAAACAATCTGGATCCTGAACAGCCCTGCCAGCAATCTCAGAGTTGCTATGAGGGCAGTTTCATCGTCGCTTACAATGTATGACGCGATAATCTCTTAAACAGCGATATCTCATTCGGTGTATGTTGGAGAAATCTCCACAGACGGTTCTCGTTCTTGGAATTTTTCATCAGACTAAATAAACGCATTCCGAAGGGCGTTTCGTTTTTGCGGCTGAAAACCAAATTTCACAAATCAGCGAATAGAACAGGCTGAAATATTACTCGATGTCAAAGCAGCATCTTGGAATTACCAGCAGGCTCGGAAACCATGAATCCTTCGTCTTTTCGGATATCATGCAGCATCGAATCGCGGATTCGTTACAATACTCCTTCTTATCGCAGGATTTATGTAAAGCGCCTTCAATCTCGTCGAAAAAACGAGCGCGGATGTTAGAAAGGGAAGATCCAGAGAATTCTTTCAATGTAATCAGACCCTAGTGTTTAAGCAGTAGGTTACGAATTAAAGGTTCGAATAGTTCGGTCCACCAGAAGGGAGTCAATTTTCGAGAGAGGCGGATAGAGAGGTCACGAACTGATAAGAGAGACAGATTCTGAATGAGAAGGTCCCAGAAAGTCCGAATCCAAGTCCCATTGTAGGGGTTCGTTTTCATCATAGAGTTATCATTGAAGAGATAACGATTGCAGAACTTGTTTGTGAGCTGCTCTCGGTGGGAAGATTTCATGCGCGATATAATTAGATGATAGTTCGGAGTAAAGTCAGAGAGGTGTCTCGCAGCCTCGAATAAATGTAGAACAAGATCGGATGATGTTGGAGGATAGACTGATAGTAGAATGGCTCCGAATTGAGCTTGATGTAGTATCTCGGATGTGAGAAGATCCTTGATCAGGCGACTGTCATATTGACGAATAAATGACAAAGATGAATGATTAGATAAGAAGGATGATTTCGAAGAGACATATTTAATGAGTTCGCGAATCTCGTCCAGAGACGCGTTATCAAGACGGTCAGCATTGGACAGCTTATGATGAAGAGAGGCGATCTTAGTGACGGCGGTCTCTTCCGTAACAGCAAATGTCAGCGACGTTGTAACCAGCAGAAGGGCCAGTATGAACGACAGAACCGACATGATTGTTGCACGAGGAACGATTGGATGGAAAATGATGACGAGCCTGCAAAGGAAACGATCAGCATGAAGCTGTCCCAAAAAGTGCGTGGTCGTCTATCATTGGGTCAACCTCAGTCAATTCCTCAACCGTAGCGGAACATTTCGACGCCAAAAAGCAGATTCTCGAAGAGCCTGACCAATTGGCCGGCTTTGAATTTTTCAAGAATATTTGTTGTGTTATTTTGTCAGAAAGTTGATTGAAGTCCTGCCTTAACACAGCAAAAAAGGCTTCGCAGTTGTTTGATTTCACAGTTGCGCAGCTGTTGGTTTTTGCACAGAGACTACCTAGGTATGTGACCCTTGCTCAAAATTGCGCATTTTTTCGCCCTTGATGTAAAAAAAACGTGAGATTTCGTGAATTGCATTTTAAACAGGAGTATAGATTTAAAATGTCCGCAACGGTATCATGTTCGCGAGCATATCCAAGCTGTTGCGCCTGGGAAAGGCATAAGTCGCCGGGCAAGGCATCGACTCCAGATTCAGCAAAAGTGGAGCAGCCTGCATCGTTTGTCTGGATGGTGCCGACGACGATCTGCCTCTGTTGCTGAATTGGATATGGAATGCGAATCCATTTCAAATTATAAAGACAACGAAGGTCGAAACACAACACATCGCCTCTGGCGATAGTGACGAACAGATTCGGCATGTCTTTGGCACTTTTCACCAATGTCGATGGCCACGGTATTACGAATTCCAAAGCAAGAGAAGTGACGGGACAGCCGCACGACAGGGTAGGGCAGCTGCAATTTGTGGACAATCGTAGGCAGCTTGAAGCACGCAAACCAGACCATGGGAAAAACTGGGTCGCGGCCGGTACGACAGAGATGGAAGGATCCATCGTCGTCGATCAGAGAAAGTGTTCGTTTGAGTTCCAAGGTGATCGAGGACGCATTTTATATCATGCGTGTAGATTTATGAGACGGTTGTACCGACCCAGTCTGATGATTTAGGTTATAAATGGGCGATATTTGTTATGTCGGGCAGTTTCTTAGGAACGTTGGATGTCGAAATCTGGGCAGAAATTTTTGAATTGGAATGAGTTTGAAGAAGTGATGTTGTACTTCTTTGAATGCGATCGGAAGGCAATGCTTCCTGTTGAATTAGCGTGCCTCAATCCTATCGATATTTTCCTTGATTGAACAGCGTTCCAATTGCGAAAGTTTGCAGTTAATGTCCGGATGGTGTAGTTGGTTATCACACCTGTCTAACACACAGGAGGTCTCCAGTTCGAGTCTGGGTCGGGACATTCTTTTTGCGTTGACTTTCATTTTGATCTGGTTCTATCTATGGTCACACTGTTGCGCTGACTTCTCAATGCTGAACAGGTCCCAAACAGCACGAGAACTGCACTGTACACTGAACAGTAAGCCTTCGCTTCCGCACTCATCTAAAGTCCGCATCTCAGTTCAGTCCTAAGTCTGTAGAAAAATTTCTCGATCGATAATGGAGTGTGTGTTTCACATGAAGTCGAATAAATCATTTAGCGGCTGTTTTTTTATGCTTTCTCGTGAAAATGCAGTTGTACCGCTTTTACGAAACCCGATGAAGAATAAACTGAGCTGATCCGACTGATTTACCAGCTGGAATAAGTAGCTGATGGTGCACTGTTTCTTTTTATCACAATGCCTTCATGTATCGGACTCTTCTATTCCCAACCAGAGATGAGCCCGCACTAGCGTATGACCAGTGCGGATGCTATTAATGAGTGCATTGGTATGATCAACTGGAAACTTGAGGAGGTCTCCTCTCGGGCGACTGATAACAGATTTCCCCATGCTCGAGTAATTCAGGGATTGCGGTTCTGGCACAAACTGGTCCAGCTTTTGTGTTCACCTTGTGAATACAGTCTGTACGAAGACTCGAAGGGATCATGGTTATCAAGATGGTTGACGTCATTAGCTTCCTCGTTTTGCGAATTCGTCGCTTTCAGGAATGATTTTAGTATAGTCGGCACAATACAAAGTTGCAGCCTCAAATTGCAGTTACACAGTCGACGAAGTCAATATCCATGCGAATATGTTACATGAATGCAAAAATCCAGTTTGATAGCCCAAACAAGGGAGATCTAAAAATCGAATATATCAAATCAGAGTTAAAAAAAGTCGGGATATATGCCCCCAGCAGGGATTGAACCTGCGACCTACCGCTTACAAAGCGGGTGCACTACCACTGTGCTATAGAGGCGACTTTGCATCGCAGTCGTTTCCAATCTATTAAAATGCCAGACCTAAAATAGAGCAATATCCTGAACTTTATTGCAGATTGGGATACGTAAACAATTTCTCAGATGATTTTGGAATCGCATTGAGGATGAAGGCCTCAGGATTATCATCTGTTGGAGATTCGCTGACATCCCGGACTGTCAGCTCAGGTGCTCGCGCCTGTAGGTGCACCATTAATAGGGCCCGTTGGGGTTTGAATTTGGGGTTGGATTCGTACGGGCGCTGCCCAAGCACCTCCAGAGTCCAATATTAGGGTTAGGTTTGCTTCTGCGCTCCGTTCTAACGTAGAGTCATTTCAATCTACTGAATTTGGAAAATGACAAAGTGTGATCGACGATACCATGATTTCAGATTTAACTGAAGTGACTGCATGAGGAGAACCACTTCGTCCTGAATCCATGATCAGCGTAGCCCTTTAAAGCGCAGCCAGATGTCACACTTCTCATCCGTGGTTCCAGAACGATCGGAACGTGACTCATCCGCTATCGATCGATTTCCATCGAACATGCGATTAATTTCTGACACAATTGCTGTTATTCAAATCTTGATTACTTGCTTGTCAGCCATTCCTGGCCATAGATTGATAACATTCGCCTTCTTCATTGGTGGCGGGACCCGCCTATATAGCCGATTTTCGGGATGTTCGACACAGACAAGATCGTTCAGGCTCTATTCTATGATGGACAATGTAGCGATCTCCAGCTGATCGTTGGAGATCGATCTTTCCATTGTCATCGTTTCGTGATGATTCCTGTTAGTCGTTTCCTGCAACAATCGGTCCAATGGCCTTCAGATGCGATCGATGACGCCAATTCTGTTCGCATCGAACTTCCAGATTTCCGCACTCCGGACTCTTTGGGGAGCCTCTCTCACGACAAGATCTCGTACTTTGAAATCTATCTCAAGGTCGTGTACGGCCTGCATCAACTCAGCCTGGAACGTGCGACCGAATTGTGCGAGGTCGCTCAGATTGCGGATTTCATGATGTCTGATGCTGTTCTGGAGCTCTGCGATCGTCTGCTGTGTTCGAAGACCTTCCTTTCGTTGAATACAGAGATGGGCCTCTTCTGTGAGAGGTTTTCGCTCTCCAGCACGCTGGATCGTGTGAAACTGAAGATCGCGGCGGATCTGCAACGATCCGCTTCGGACGAGAACCTCCATCGGATGGGTCCTTCGCATTTTATCGACATTATCAGGTTATGCTCGGAATCAACACGATGGCAGTTCTGGAATATTACGGGATATGCAGCTGGTGTAAACTTGCTGGAAAGCGACATGAATGACGCCAATTTACAGCTGGAGACCCGTCTTAGGGATCGCTGGATTGGTAACGTAATTCCAATTGCTTCAGGCAGGGGACAATTGTATGAAGATTTATTGAATGAAGTGAGCAAAGGCTGGGAGATCTCCACCGTTAATGATATCTATGACGATATCCAGACGACCAAAATCGTCTTTGAAGGCGCCGAAAAGTGTCACAAGTTTCTGTGTCGCATTATTGCTCAAGCATACCGCCGTCTGAGCACGCCTTCCGTGAAAGCTCATTGATTGAAAGCCGGCGGCGTCTCTGCGGCGCCCAACGTTTCTGTTCCATGGAAGCGTAAACTGATATCACTTTATTATATCTAAATCATTGCGCTTTTCCATTCCGATTTACACTTGTTTTCCCATTATGGAGAAATTCTGGAATTTCATCGCAATAATCCACGATAGTATCCGACTGCGACGCACATAAACCGCTCTCCGAAAGTCCGAACGCCACTAATCAGGCAAAATCGTTTCGCTGGCTAACAATGCTGTTATAATAGGGTGCGGACCTGAAGGTGGAAATGGGCAAATCGTGGCCTCTGGCGGGCGAGTATGACCCCTTTTATTGGTATGAAACATTGCAATGAAGTTTATTCGGTTGGAAACAGATTCAGTTTCAGATCGGTGAACAGTTTAGTGATATCATGGGCCAGATCGGCCTTGATGTTCACAAATTCGGAGGCTGTTGGCAGGTTGGTCACAGGGCCAATGATCGTATCACATTCGTTGAGTTTAAATTCGAGAACTTTCTCGACTTCGTACTCGATCGTATTGAGGGCATTATAGGCCGCGGCTATAACGACATTGCGCATAATCGCGGCGACATGGCACCGATGGGCTACAACCAACACATAATTCGATGTGTACGATGGCGATGTGGTCGAGATCAGCTCGGTGAAATCCACTAAAGGATGTTCAAGCAACCGTTGAGTTAGGGTTCGGACCTTGGCGATCGTGCTAGCTGTAGCACTGATGAAGGCGTCAAAACATCGCGATTGCACACTTCTCTTGTCTTTGCGATATTTCTTCGCCGGAATGTTGTAGTATGGTCGGATGATCCCTTCCAGATCGCCCTGGATCGTATCTGATAGAAGTTCCATCAATCATAGAGAAACCCATCATCTCATAAGTCCGCACCTGACAGGTTTCTATAAATCTGAATAAATTCCTGAATGCGATCCACCGTATTCTGATCGAATCGGGTGCAATAGTCCAAGATGGAAATCGATCTATAATTCCGATCGTCGTCGCTCTCCTGGGACAATAATCGCTCCGCTTCTTGAATCGCATCGTTCAACACCGTGTCAAGTTCCGAGTTCAGATCGCTCAGCGGGGCCAGCACGTCCTTCCGGGACCATTTCTGATGGAGAATGTCGGCGATGGGCGTCACCAGCAGATCGGCGTCGTGGGGTGTCATGGCGTTGTACTGGTCCACGTCCTGTTCCAGACCCCGAAAGAAAACGGGCAGGAAACTGTCCGGGGCCATCAGCAGAATGGCGCGGCCACGTTCCAGATACGCATCCCGCAGCTCCCGCATGACCGCAGCAACCTGCGCGAGCGCGTACCGGCCCGGATCCTGACAGACATCGAAGAGGATGGTGTCCAGAGTGAGTTTGAAGAACTCCGAGAGCATTGGGGTATTGCTGGGTATATAATCGACCTTGGCTAAAGCAGCTGATAGAGCGGTATTGTCTGTATCAGGCTGGATATGATGGGTACCCAGAGCCTGCCATAGTTTCGGGAGCAGCATCAGCGAGCAGTGCGGATTACTTAGTAGGGTAACGTGATCCTCGAACGATGATAGAGACGTGGGGTCATGGGGTAACAGATCCGGTAACGTGAAACTGACTTGATATCTGACTTTGCCCAGGATCTTCGGGTTCGGAATTCGCTCCATATAGAAACTGAAACGAAATTCCATTAGCAGGAGCCGGAACGGTTGAAACATTAAACAGAAGGCCTCCATGTAACATAATCAATGCGCAAAAGCCTGAAATAAAACTTCGGCCTCCACCAACCTGCGGGTTTCAATTTTGCTGGTGATGATGCGGCTGAAGGTTCTGTCCGAAACTTATTATTAGATATTTACGTTTCAATGGGTGTAAAACTGACCTCGAGCTAACGTTACTGGAGCAGAATCTCTGCCAGCAGTTATGGCCCCGGACGTTACTTTGGACTTCTTTTTGCGTTGATTCTTGGAATTGCCGGATTCGATATTGGCGGACTGCGTGACGGGCAACGCAACACGAGAACCTTCATCGTACTGGTCCTTACAGCCATCTTCGGCAGTCCCGACCGAGGGTTCAGAGATCGGATCCGACAGCGTAGGTTCAGATTCCGGATCATGATGAACTTCTGTGATGTCCGTGGATGGCAATGAAGATCCAGCTGCTACTAAAGGTCCAGTAAAAGAATGAGTAACAAAACATTCGAGAAACGAACACAGAATGTGAAAGTTGAGAAAAATATAAAAAAGAAGTCAGTTTTTCTGGTTTTTGTACCTGAAGCCGAGTTTGGATTCTGAGTTTTGGATACAACAGACCGCCCTATAATGTCCATATATTACGGTAGATGATGTCTGAAATCGTATGGGAATACTGACCTTGATCACGATTGCTGCGGGGTTTACGTTTTCTAGCCTCTAAATGATGTTCAATGGATAAAAATGTGTACTACAGAATATCACCAACGTGATTGCATCTTTTTGATCTGATTCTTAGAGAGACGTTCAGCGTTATTAACAGGTTTTAAAGATAAGCTGGAAACTGTTTCGAAATTATCAGCGTGATTAGAATTTGATACAGAAAGGAGTTGGTCGGGAGCAGTTTCAGGAACAGCAGCATCGATGTTGATGGCGTTTGGAGGGAAGAGATGATGTTCGACACCAAGCTCGACTTCATCATGGTGTGAAATGTCCGGAAGAGATTCAGCTGGATCTTCCGGCAGACTTTCCGCTCCATTCTCCGGCATAATCTTAGCTACAATCTCCGGCAAAAATTCTGCTGGATTCTGTGCAACAATGTTGCTTGCATTCGCAGTATTGCTACACGCTGTAGAATCTGTGAGATGAGAAAGCTCAGGAGATCGGGAGAGTTCAAAGATAAAGGAATCTGGGTCTTCTTGGTGTGAATTCCAAGAATCAGAGACAATAGAATCATCATCATCACTAAACAGGTCTGTTGGCAATTTGAAAGGAATGTCGAAATCAGGATTGAATTTAACCATGCTCTCCAACAGATTTGTCAATGAGAAGTCTAGAGATGAATAAGCGAAAGGATGGGATCCGGTCTGAGCAGATCCATCGGAATGAATAGACAGCTTAGATGGTTCTTCGACATCTTCCTTCTGAGAATCTTCTATCAGATACTAAATGACATTACGGAAACGATTCGCTACAAACCTGCAACGATTCGGATAACTGCGAGAACATTCTGCGGAATTCGCTTTCACGAATCTGTCGTGTCTGATCCGAAAACTGCATTCGAATATCAGCCAATGCTACATCGAGACGCTGATTTAACAGCTCCGAGATCCGCCACGCATTCCATCCGCTGAATGACGACATATTCGATGTAAGACCGAGCAGCATATTGTTGTTATCCTTCAATAATACGGACTTGGTATTGGAACATCGATCATGAAGAACATTATTCAAAATGGTCCAAAACTCCAGAATATCCCCGTGAATATCGAGTATAATCTTATCCAGATCATGACCTGGCTCCATAATATGTATTGCTCTACGGCAATAATATTGATAATCTTGTACGAGATCATCATATGGAACTTGTGAGCGCACATAATCAGAGATACATTGCTGCTCAGAATCCGTACCAAGACAATGAGCAATCTGATCAACGAATCCAGAATTGAGCCCTACAGGTCACGTAATCAGTAACATAACGCATGAGGTAGTATTACCCGTCTTACCGGAATGCCATGTGCGCTCGCCGATCCCATGATCCTAGTAAGGGCTGGTGGGTGAAACGAACCAATTACAGTACAGGTAACATTACATGTGGTTGCGCCCATGTCACAGCTAGAGTAGAGAGTATGACCAGGAACACTGGCTCTACCAGCATTGAACGGGGTGGAACTACAGTACGACCTCGGGTCTGTCTGATTCCTCAGGCGAAATCAAGTCTGATCGAAAGTCCGCCGCAGTTTGCTTCAGTTGGTTGGCCGACGAGCTCCATGCGGAAACTGTGTTTCCTCCGACGGAACACAGGCTGTGGCCACAACCGGTATTGAAATGGGCAGCAGAAAGTTTGGAGATTATCTCGAGCTAAATAGGTTGGGGAAGGACTCATATTGGTCATAGAAATTCACTCCATACTACGGCGGCCAACGATCCAGCCTAAAAGAAAGTTCGGATTCTGAGAAAGATCTTGGTAAAGGCATGTCAAGCCATACTATGGGATTTAAGAGGAAAAACAGTACTTGGTCTTTCATCAAACTTGGCAGAATGGTGACAGATGTTAAATGTTGGATGACAGATGAATTACTGCATAGTCAAATACATAATAGAAATTCATTGAAAAGTGTTGATAGATAGTGATGAAAAACTTTGAAATATCTTCAAAAAGTTCTCAGAATCTCACTTGATATTACAGTCATGATTGCCGTCATTGTTAATCTCCGTCGATTTCTCGTCAACCTGTTCGTGAAGCGATGTCGTGGCGAACATCGCCATCTGCTGCCCAAAACTCAGCTCATCCGAGATCTGAATCTCTATCATGGCGCTCACAATCCGGATCTGTTCATGACCGGGAGATACCTCCGATCAAGGGCATCCTCCATCCTCGACCTTCCTTTCGGAGCCCACCTTCAGCGTTTCGAACTCCGTCTTCAGGCTTCTGCAGCCCGCCTTCTACCAACCGGAAAGCAGCATCATCATTTCGGCGTCCACCATCATCGTACAGAGCTCCGCCCAGAAGCTCGGACCTCAGGACTCCAGTTGTACAGAGACAGCTCTGTACTCGGAGCAATATTAAACCAGATCGTTGCCATATTACACCAAGTTCTCATACAGGCCAAATCAATACCCTTCATATCCATCAGACCAGTATCACTGATTCGTACAATAACGCATCAGACAATGCAAAGTAACAATTTGAACATTTGAATTTAACTTTATATTGTTACATTGTATCATTAAAACCAGCGAATTTTACAGACAATGTCGAAAGCGAAATGGAGCTGCATGCTGGTGTCATGATACATATAATCCATTTCAATTAGATCTGTATACAGATCTCGATTGGAGTATGACTGTTGATTATGAATTTAATGAGGAACTTTGTCAGTATGATACAACATCATCATACAGATCATCATCTCATATAAATATTCCTATCAATATCAATCAGATATCTACCAATAACAATCCATCACAACAATCAGGTATTTACAGGCTTCTTCTGTTCCCATGATCTTCCCTCTTCTAATATCCATCTAATTGTTCACATAGAGTCCTGCATCACCAAATGTCCATCTTTGAACAGAACAAAAATGTCCAAGAAATCCAGTCAATGCAAGATGAGAGCACGACGGAGTTCGAGATCGTCTCGACGTAGCAGACGTCAACGGAAACGCAATTGAGATTGAATACAAACAACTGATTTTTTGGCTCAAGTGGATACTTTTCCGGATTATTCTGATACAGAATTTATTGCGAGATGTTATATCAAGCCCAATAGCGGATGTGACTTGTACGTAGAAATCGAGGTGAAAATGTCAAAGTGACCAAACATGATAAATAGAGAATGTTTGAATGTGACCATTGTGAGAGCTGATTCGAACAGGAGATCACTCTGCAAGACGGACAGTAACCTTAGCAGAGGGTTCATTCATAATGACCGAGTGAACTGGTTACGAGAGATTCAGATGGATACTTCCTATAGACCGTCAACTATCTGGGAGAAATCAAATCCCGTCATTGAAGCAAATCAATACAGCAAATATACTACTGAGAGGAGAAGTTAGGTGAGGCTGTAGGGTGTCAATACAGATCTAGATATCATAGGCCTGGTCTGTGATAACATATTGATAGTGAGGCGTATTTCTGTATTATTGTCGGCAGGATCATAGAAGTGATTCAACGAAATTAGCACGATATCAATTGAAAGTAACAGAGCGCACGATTTGAGATCGCGATAAGCTGATTCTGCTGTCTTCCAGGTCATTAAAAGATTTCGAAGACCAAGGCAGGGTACCAATCATGCTTCAGCAGACGATTGAGCCTTCTAGGATCGATATAAACGCGGGCCGGATTCTTTTCGCCCGTTTGCTGTCTCGTTTCAGGGCGGCGAGTAGCGGAAGAATTCATTGACATCCAGTCTGCGCGTCAATGACCGCGCCATCCTCGATCCAACGCTGAACTTGTACGCTCAAAACTCCTAACAGAACTTCTTGTACAGGGTATTTGATTGGAGGTGGTGAATTGCTGGCTGCTCAACAGGAATACAGGCCTCGGCGATGACCGCTTTGTTAAGAGCATCGGCAGCCTCGACGACAATCAGTTGACGATGGAGATCGTGGTGAGAATCAATCGTAGTCCTGTATCATGAGAGACATGGTCGAAAAGCCAGTGACGGTCCAGGCAAGGACCACTGCAATAAGGAACAGCAGGATTTGAAACATTCTTGCGTTTTCCGAAGATCAGTAAAACTCTTGAAAAAGGACATGTCCCGACCCAGACTCGAACTGGAGACCTCCTGTGTGTTAGACAGGTGTGATAACCAACTACACCATCCGGACATTAACTGCATCCATGACTCGCGCATTCATACTGACAGTGATTTTGCCCACAGAAAGCCGCCATTATCAATCTCGGTGTAGTCGGCCGTTCCGATCTGGGTCGCAACTCGTACTGGGTGCTCATGGGCAGTACGGCAGGCGCGATTCACAGCCGGCATGACCCGTGATTCATGATTGGGCTGGAACGAATGTTGGTGTTGATCAGCCACGTCATGGCAATTATCGGTCTTGGAATTTTTGTCTCTGGGAAATGCAGTGGTAAAAGTGACCTAAGACGACCTCACGGGGATGTCCCTTGACCCATAATTTTCGTAAACGTTTCTGAAATCCGCATACTTTGCTGATCTAAAAGAGCATTCCCACCAGTCCCGAATAGATAAACATATAGTTTATAGCTAGAAGTGAAATCCCAACTGTCAGGTATTTGAACGATTTCGAACGTTACTGCAGTCAGTTCCAGTCTTAAAGATATTTGTTTTTGCTCAGAATAACTATGTAATTATATCCGGGAAGCAATATGGGCCGTGGCGTAAGTTGGCAGCTCTGGAAGAACAGGCCCTAACAAGGGCTAACAAATCAATGATCCCGAAAGTGTAACAATATGGAGGCTACTTGTCCTGTTTAAGCTCAAAAAACTTCTGAAAAGCTATGGCCATGGCAACAATTGATTGAATATGCGTTTACAGTGTACAATAACTGGAGCCTGCCACAACCTGACGCCAATGTGTTATATGTTTACTTCGGAGCATCACACCTCGCAGCGGTGCAGATGAAAACGAATATATTAAAGACAAATTGAAAGCTTTCAGGCTTAATTTGGAGGTTGGGCGTATCGTTAGATGTGCCCAGAAAAGCCCATTTTACAGCGCGAAAATTTCCTCCCGAGCACACAAAAGTTTCGAAAAGAGAGCCTTTTGAGGTTAGATGATTTCAAGCAATGACGTCTTTCGGCTTATGCAGATTTTGCAGATGATGAGTGTTTGAACGTGTTGGCACGCAAACCGATCTTTCATAACTTTAACATCAAATATGTTCATCCTGTCAGCGTGCTGGCTGCTGCTGCTACTCTATAAATTCTTTCTACATATTTGTCTATAAAATCACTTTCCGTAGTCGTTCTTTCTGGTGTCTTCCTTTCACAGATTCATCCAAGGGTCAGCATCACCAATTGATGTCGCCGACTCGATGGAACAGTTTCAGAAAGAATCCAGTGGATGCCCGAGAAAACATCCAATGTTCAACAATGAGCGATCATGGATTCTGCAAATTAACCTGACCGCGATTGTTTTATCGCTTCGGCTTTGAATTAATGTAGTCTCTGAGCAGCATCCACTCGGCTTGAATCAGCGATCGCTTCCGCATAGCCTATCTTCCGATGTTCCGAAATGTGAGAATAACAAAAGCCAAAAAAGTAAGGCCCTGCGCAGACTCGAACTGCGGTTGCAGGAATCAGAACCCTGCGTGATAACCACCTACACTACAGAGCCATTTTCCGAATTGTTAAAGGGAGAGGTTTTTCAACTGGAATGTGTTTGAAGAAGTGTTTTATTTGTTACAATGCAAGCGGAAGACAATGCTTCCGGTTGAATTAGCCTGAGTCAACGCTATCGATATCTCGAGATTGATCTAACAGCGCTCATATGCTAACACGCCCCTTCGTTGTTGACATCGAGAGTTTCTTTGATTGATAAAGTGGGGCTGTAATCTGGATCGCCATCTTCTGCAATTCCAATGCGCATCTTTTCGTGCGTCGTTTAGCCGGGCAGCCTTCTCGGTCGCCATC
>RBZT01000295.1:0-25544 GCA_003693705.1 Polymyxa betae
TTTTATAAGCTCCTAACCCTAGTATCGAAGAACGTACAGATAATCAATATCTCACTCGAATCCTACGCTTTGTCTGCGATACTAATTATTTCTGATACGGCAATGAAGTCTATCATCAGATAGATGGCATTGCAATGGGCACGAACTGCGCTGTTTCATGTGCTAATCTCTACATGGATGATTTTGACATGGAATTCGCCCCAAAATGCATATTCTATCGTCGTTACATAGACGATATTTTCTTTATCCTCGACACCAATCTTCACTCCATTTCAAACATTCAACATTCCATGAATTCTTTTATTTCTAAAATTTCTTTAGACTTCTCACTGTCTCCTTCTACAGTCAACTTCCTTGACCTGATCGTTTACCGCAACAACAACAACAGCATCGCATTCCGAACATACCAAAAACCCAACAATATTTATCAATACTTACCAAAAATGAGTTGTCACAATCCTGCAACAATTAAAGGATACATCAGAGGAGAACTGATTCGCTTCTGCCGCACCAATACTACAATTCAGGATCGCCGGACCATGGCCTTACTTCTTTATCATCGTCTACGCGCCAGAAGCTTCTCCGCTCAATATCTATCTTCAATTTTTCAAAGAGTTGATCTATCACGTCGATACATCGACTCTTTAAACTTCATCTCAAACACCGAACGATCAAACCCAATCGTCGCCTGCCCTAACATCTCCACGTCTGTCCCCAAAAAAATACCATTTATTCTACCATTTTACCCAAATTTACTTCGTCACAATATTTCCAGTTTTATTCACTATACCAATAATCACTACCTCACAAAAAAACTCAACATCACTATCTTCGCCGCCTTCAGAAGAAACCGAAACGTCATCAACCTCTGTTCCAGATCAAACATCTCTGAAGACCAGACCGCCTACATTGACCAGTACCGCCACCACCGTACTGCCCGTCAAAGCAACCGTACCATCCCTTCTTAATACTATCCTCACTAAATCACACGCTTATTTCGTCCGCTAATCTGTGTGCTACCTTTTCGCGAGCTAAGATCACGCCAAACTCAGCGCTCGAAGACGAATTGACCTCTCCAACTCCATCAATTCAGAAACGAGGGATAGTATTAAACTCATAGGCTAGTTTATTTAAAACTTACTTTTCTATTTAACTTTAACGGGTACTTTAATAAATCCATATCCCCTTTTCCTCCTAACCCTAACCCCGGGGTGAAGTCCGAGTCAACCCCGGGGTGAAGTCCGAGTCAACCCTGGGCCATAGTCCGAGTCTACCCCGGGGTGAAGTCCGAATCAATCCCGGGGTTTTTTCCGGGGTTGTCCACCCTGGGGTGGACCACGGGGCTGGGAACCCGGGGTTGCAAGATACTCCGTGGGTTAAGTCCACGGATATTTGAGCTACAGGACATTAAAAGATATCAGTCGAAAGCTTTAGACGGGATTTGAAGGAAATATTTTATCGGATATGCTCCACGGACTTTAGAAATAGATAAGGGTGATCTGGACTACACATATAACCCTAACCCCCTAAACCCTAAAACCCTAACCCTTATTTTTTCTTAAATTATTGCTAAATAAACGCCACTCTCAGACCATGTCTGCGACGACACCTTGTTCGCTGTATTGAGTCGGGCGAACCGAGCCTCATCTCATCTCGGACCGCGTCTCAGAATCGAACTCCGCAACGTGCTCCGAGACGGCATCGAACGGCCTCCGACCAGCTTTCGCTACAGCGACGAATTCCGTAAAATCTACCACAAACCTGACGAACTCGAACTTCGCATAAATGAGCAATTGCGACACGGCCTTCGATCCGTTGCTGGGCCTGTACGGCGCAGTACGAACCTCGCCTCTATCAGCGCAGCGCGGCCTTTCACGCTGCGATCATGACACCGTGGACGCCGGCGAAAGCGCCCGCATTCGTTCGAGAGGCGACTGAAAATCTCTTCGTGACCAAACTCGGCGCTGAGAACGTTACAGACCGGACGCGATCCGATTTCGCATCCGCCATTCCGGGCCCAAGATCGCTTCGGATCGTTCGCATTTTCAAATTATGATTCTTTATTTTTTTTTCGATCTTGTCATTTATCATTAATCGTTACAAAAATCCAATTCATTTTTGTGCCGAAATTTTACATTAAAGAAACTCCTGAATGAATTGTCTCTTTTTTTGAAGTGGCGCTTTGTCGGTTTTCGATAACGATGCGAATTTGCTGAAGCAGATATATATAAAACCGGAGGCTTGATCTGAAACAAGCAGATTCGTTTGATGAAGTTGCGTCACATCTTGACCGATTCAGTGCTGTTTTGAAGCCATCTAGCAGTGATCAATATCATCGTACTGGCACAATATGGTAATCGCGCAAATTCAAATCCACAAAGCACCAATTCACGCCTTTCAGATCGAGCCGTGTTTGTCCGCAAACGAGCCAAATAGTGAAAAAGGTTTGTTGACGACAAATGGTTCTCGTTCTTCCGGACAAGAATCGTGGGCTGAATCTGGATTCACTGTAGAGAATCAATACACTCATTGTCCAATTTCAAAGAGCTCAAGATTGCTGTCCAATTTTACAGAAAGTGTATTGATTTATTCAAGCGATGATCTTTTTCTGTGTTTTGACTTTCGCGACCAATAAAAATTCCAAATCTCGATCTTATGGAGCAGATAATTCATTATTATGTACAAAGGTTTTACTCTTTGACAATCCCATCGCACAGAACAACGGGACTTGTCCGACAATACGGGGAGGTGTTTTGGCGCGGCCAGCTCTGTACTATCCGAAACCAGATGCGGTGAAGTGGCACGGCCCTTTCAAACTTCTTCAGGTACGACATTCGTTATCGCTTGCCTCAAAGTCGTTCGGAAATTGTGTCCAAGCGCCAACGAAAATGGGATCGCTCCATTCTAATGCAATCGCGGCTCTATTTAAAAAGGTACGACGCTGTTTCTTATTGTTAAGATATGTTTATGATTCGGTTATAGGATGATACCGAGATCTCGTAATGGTCTTACTATACCAGATTGCGAGAAAAGAAAACTTACCTGAGACGAAGAGAGAAAAGTTTGAAATGATTTTGATGATATCAACAAAGCCAATGAGCCACAGTAGTAAAAAGCACTCAGAATAGAAAACGATTTTTTTTTAAGATGGCTCATGATTTTGGTTTTTCCGGGACCGATGACCTCCTCTCAGCAAGGCGCTCAGCTGATGGAAAGCATACCTTTGATTCCATTTCAACGCAATTGAAAACATCGAAATTATTGACAATACAGAATGGCTATAGGCGTTTGGTTTTGAACGAAACCAATTCGACTGTGGCCAGCTGGGTAACTGCCGGCTCGGTTGCAATACCAGCTACTGCTAACAATGTATCATCCTACACGACAGATGACTGAAAGGAAAAAGTCATCATGGATCAGAGTGAAGAGCAGAAAACATTAACGAAATGAAAGAGCATGCAGAGAATGAGCATTGCTTTCCTTCATTGGACGAACAAACGGGTTTCGACAACCTCCATACCAGTTGTTTATGGAGCGGACGAGCGGGCTTCGGGAGCCCTGGACCAGATCGTCTAAAAGTCGCACAAAAGCCATGTTTGGCTTTTACAATCATGAAGCGATCTACATCTTATGTTGTATGGAATCATTTTTTTCGGGTAAAAAACGAAATGGCTCGTGTGCTTGGCTGGGTTGTTACGAAACGATTTTCGACAGATTCGCAATCTTTCGGGCCTTTTACGACAGGTATTTGCGCGTTTTTTGTCCAGCAGCGCCGAAGGAAGGTAAATTCGGCTTGAGTGATTGTTGGCATAATGTCATGATAAACAATGTTGCTCGATGCAGATAATTAAATTGTCAAACAGACGAACAAAAACTGAAACTTCGAACAGACGAAAAAATAACTGAAACTTCGCAATCACGAACATGTGGAATGAGCTCTATTCCTGTACAGATTCGCTCACAATAGTCCCGTCAACAAAGTGTTTTCACGAGGCGCAGGACGGGTCTCAGGGGCAGCCCTGCTTTCGGAAAGTGTTCTTACCCATCTACTTGGACTCGTCATCACAATCTTTCTTCTATATAAAGGAATGTATTAAACGATTGTATTTGATCTTAACGAGGGCGTGCCTTTCAGCAAGAGAATTGACTGTTCAGCAGGGCGTCGCTGACGTAGTGCGATCCTCCACCGCAACGCCATCCAGATCCGACATTATACCAGCTGAATCCAGCTGGGCACGGCATGATCCGACGTAGCTTCTCTTGAATCGCTTTCGCCTTGCGTTCCTCTGCTTTTCGCTTTTCTTCATCTTCCTCTTCCTTCAGCTTCCGAATACGCTCTTCATGCAGACGCTTAGCTTTTTCAAGTTCAGCCCAATCTTCGTCGCTAACGCCAGGATCGCGACCTGGTGTCGAGCAGTCGTCGCAAGCGATTTCTTCAATATATGAAGTTGTAGCACTTTGTTCTTTCAGGAATTGAGGTTTTTCAGAGGGACGGCTCCGTGAATCCATCATCAAGGCCTCCCTGAGAAAAAAATGGTAAAAAATGATAAATGTGGCATAAAAAAAGAATATCCACGCGAAAAAACAAACGGAAAACAGTTAGAGCCTACACGAGTTTCTTCGTGGATTCACGAGGCTTCGTTTCAGGCGGCTTACGCGCTGAAATCATCTCGGCCATTGCTTTCTCAACGTCTGCAGTTTGTATTGTCCGTTCGTCTTCAGGATGATCTTTAACGCGAGATGAACGGGCAGATTTTGACTTCTTCCATAACGTGTTGACATCGCGACCGTTAGCCCAGCCGGGAAATTTGATTAATTGCTCACATCCCGATTGGATGATGTCGATCGCACCTGCGATCGAAAAGGATTCCTTGGCGGCCTGGTTTTTCAAGAACAAGGCACAATCGGCAGCGTCCCAGTCGTCGAAATCGAAAACGTGAGAGATGCGAGACTTCAGGCCCGAATTGTGGTCCAGCATCACATCCATATCGCTATATTCGTTCAATTAAATTCGCAGAGCACGATGGCGGTGCTTACGCGGCGTATCCGGCTAGAATGATGACCATGCCGTTGTATTGGGGATCAGTCATCGCTGCCACCAGAGAGGTGATCGCTTCCGATCCATAGTGATCATTTCCAAGTTCATAGGCCTGAAGAAGAAATTAAGAATCCAAAATAGCTGTCTGCGAACGTAATGTCAATACCTCATCAATAAACAGTACGCCGCCTCTGGCTTCACCCAGCTGCTGTTCGACCGCCTTCTTCGTCTGGCCGAGATATTCACCTGAACGAAATAAACGTCGGGCTGCGGAAGATCGACAGGGACAGCTTACCTGTCAGGCCAAGACCGCTCGTTTCTTTTACACGGTTAGTGGGAAGGATACCCAATTGGAACAAAATCTTAGACATGACCCGAGCGACTGTCGTTTTCCCAGTGCCGGGATTGCCCTGGAGTAGAAAATCAAACACTCACAAAGGAAAGCGACATCAGACCTACACGGAATACGAAATGTCCGATGTCAGGTATCGATGAAGCGTCGCCTTCTCTCTTGGCGACAATAACGCCGTCTCGCAGCTCGATTAATTTAGCTCTGATGCGATCAATCTTGTAAAGGCCGTAGAGAAGCTTCAACGGGTCCATCGTGTCGTCAGCGGATTCTCCTTCGATGTCGTCCGGCTGCAGCGTGATCCCGCCCGCGTCAGAACGTGCTGACGCTTTAGCAAGAGCGGCCTTAAGCAAGTTGTCGATCGCACCAGCGTTACCAAAATGTTCTTGGCTGCGTTGCATGGATAGCACCTGAATCGCCTTTTCACAGACGTCCTTCGTGAAAGCAATTTCTTGCGAAACGCATTTCGAGCGGAAAATGTCCTGACGAAATTAGCATTGAGACGATTGAGTCATGATTCAGTAACACACCAGGAGTTGCCGGTCGTCATAATCTTCAAACCGGAACGCATAGTCGAAAGCGAAACGACGAGCGAGACCGGGATTGGAGTTGCGCATCATGTCCGAAAGCTGCTTCTCGTATCCGAGAAGAAGCACGGCAATATCGTCGCTTTCGGTATCTTGCACCTTCTCGACGATAACGTCGAGCACTTGCTTGCCGTACAGTCCGTCGTCGAGGTTGTAGGCCTCATCGATGACCAACACTTTGCCGCGGGCGTTTTCGATGATACTGGCAGCTTTCTTCTGCGACTCCCCAACGACCGACCCGACAAAATCGCTCGCTGTCTTAAATACAACCCCTCCCACAGATAAGAAGTTGAGTTCTTTGAGAAGACGCGCGTAAAGACCCGCACATGTCGTCTTTCCCGTACCTATTGTCAAACATGTCAGACTGACAGAGTCGTCAGAGAAAACCTCAGGTGAGACCTACCAGGATTGCCCAGGAATAAGCGATTCAGCATGACCGGACATGTTGGTTTTCCCTCGAGTTTAAGATTATAGTTCTTTGCACAAACATTGACGAACTCCTTGACGGAGTCCTTGACCGAGGCCCAACCCGTCTTTTTCTGGAATTCGTCGAGGATCTTCTTGACCTTTGGATTTGAGAGCGGGTTTTCTCCGACGACGTCCTCGATCTGGATTTCCATGATGGAGCTGTCGAAATCGTCATGAGACATGCGACGGTTCGTAGCTTCGTCGATCATTTTGCGAACCGCTCTTGCGTTGCCAAACCCTTTGCGGTTCGCCGCCTTCGACAGCTCACGGGCTACTAACTTCCCAATCATCGGGTCGGCGCTCCAACCTTTGTCGTCAAGCTGTGAAAACCAGATCGTCTCAAGTTCGTCCTGGTCGAAGTCTTCAAACGTAATCTCTTGGAATCGCGATTTCAAGCCTTCGTTATAGCTGAAAAGCTTGTTGTGAATGTCATCTGAAATAGCAATGTCAATCAAACTAGAAGTGTTAATATGAAGCTTCTGACCTGTGTATCCTGCTAAAATAAAACTGATGCTATCTCTCAGGTTCTCAGAGGCAGTCAAAAGTTCAGCGACAATCGGTTTGCCCTTGAAGTCGCCCCTAGGGTCCAGATCGTACGCTTCATCAATGATTATGGTACCATTCTTGCATTCTGAAATCGCTTCACGGAAGTTGTCGATGCCATCATCTTTGACACTTTGAGCTGTTAGCTCTTTGAACTTTCCCGATTGTCGCATGCCGCAATCTTTGAAGATTTGGGCGAACAGCCGTGCAACCGTGGTCTTCCCAGTCCCTATATAACAGCAGTGAGCAATTGAATGAATATACATCGAATTCAATATACACCTGGATTCCCCAAAAAGACAAAATTTAAATTCATCGCGTTCTTCTGCAGGGTCTTGGCGTCCATCTTTCTGCGCTGCATTGCAGATCTAAATACTGACAACGCATCGAGCTTTACACGCTCGAGCCCGGTCATCCCCAGAAGCTTCTCCATGGCATCCGAACGATATCCTTCAGAATCTTTAAGCTGCTCCCATTTCGCTTTTGTCGACAGTTTGCCGGAATGACTCGGGGCTTTGATTGCGCTTGGTGGCCGTCGAAGAAACTCGAGCTCTTGATCAGAAACCCACGGATTGGCGTGGTCACTATAGCACTTGGTGAAAACCGATAAGCATAACCAGCTGTGGTCGGGATTGTCTTTTTGTGCTAGTCGAGACGCGGCAAGAATAGTCAGCGGATGCGCAGGTCGAGAACCAATTTTGACGACATACTCTTGGAACTTCTCCTGAGCCTCTGGCACTGATTGCACAACGTGCAATAATTCAAGGCAATGGAATAGTAGCAGCTCCGGATGCTTTAATTTGGCAGAGTGGTTCTCAAGACAGTTGAGGCCAGCAAATGGGCTCTTTTTTGACTCGGCATTAAAAAACTGGAGATTTGCTTTGAGATCTGCTTCGAGAGAGGGCGTGACACCCTTGCTAAATAGATGTCCATCCCATGAGGTGAATTTCAGCATAGACAGCGACGGAGGAAGCAGCTTTAGGGTCTCCAGATGACGCTGCTTGAAATCATCGATAGCAACATCAGCCGAGGCTTCCATCGGAGGCAAAACGCTTTCCGTCTGAATGTACACGGGGCTGTAATTGACGATCTCACAAATCGAGCTCGCCACCGACGCGATCTGGTCACGGGTTGCAGACACGATATGGGTCGCCTCAAGCGCATACGGATCCCATATGACCAACGACGTTGAACCATCTTTTGCATGCAGCTGAACGGCATCGAACCCCAAACTCCTCTGCTTTTTTATCCATTGCAACCGCTGTTGTACTTGCTGACCAACGGACTTGCCCTTGTGCTTCTTTGTACGCTGCGCCTGAGCATTCGGAACGTCGGTCGGGTCTACAAGAACATGGCACATGAACGCAACCCCAATGACAAAGTGCAGATCGCCAATGGTTCGGTCACGTGAGAGAAGAATGCGCTCGAGGTTTTCACGTGTCAGTGGAAAGACTTGCACGCCACTAAGCGTCTCGCCCTTAATAAGAGTACTCCAGTTAAACTTTTGTGGAGATTTGCTCAGTGGAATGAACCATTGGGTCATATGCCGTTGGAAGATCGGACGGCGCCAGACGTTCCTGATCGATAGACGCCATGTTCGGAACTTGTCCATCATCGCCAAAATTCTGGAGATCAATTGATCCTTGTTGTGTGGCAGCTTTTGCTTGGAGATGAGGTGCGAGTCTTTGAATACTTTCGGAAGAAGATCTGTATCGATCCAAGGACAATCCGCTTCACCAATGGCCTGTATGTCCAGCTCCAAACTATTCGTTACGCAAGTAGGGCAGCGCTCGGGGACGCCCTGCGAGCACAGGCGATATTTGAAACTGTGTCCGGAGCCGCACGTCCAGGTGGAACTGCTCAAACAGCTTGGGCGCTGCGTGAAATGGCAGGCCTGCTCGATTGTAACACCACACACATCAAAGTTCCAGCAAGGCCGCTTGACAGGGTTGGAGCATGGGCGGTTTAGGTTGGACTCTCGATGACGACATTGAAACGAGATCTCGTGTCCACAAAGTCGATTTTCCGAAACGACGGCATCGCATTCCGGAAGGGCAGAGGCTGATGTCTTACCGATCTGCGCGATCGCTTGGAAACAGGAAATTGAGACGGAATGGCCACAGGAAGAAACGCGGCGGAAATTAACAGAGACTGTGCACTTTGAGATGAAGCGAGACAGCTCAGATGGGACTGCGCTCATGACAGGCAAATTGTCGTCGAAGACGCCCTTCGAGATAGCGTTCCAGGATTCGGACGCCAGAAATTCAGCTGACCAGGGCGTCCATCCGTTGAAATTTCGCAGGTGGCACGGAACAGAAACAGGGTGATTGCAAAGCGGGTTTGATGACGGTACTTGAACATGGCATTTGCCGGGCTTTCTTGCATTGGCGCATGGCATTGGTTCCTCGTGACCGCATCGTCGAAGCAGAGTGACTTGAGTTGAGCATTTGATATGAATTCCGCAAAAATCCCCGAACGCACTCTCGTCGTCTTCGTTCACGATAGTAAGAGGAGTAAGGGATACTTTTAGCGCACCCGTTGCTAAAAGTGCTTGTTCCTTGTAACAGACCGAAGAGAATTCATGACCACATTCAGGGTTGGTGATGATCACCTTTTGATTGCAACGCGAGGCAGAGAGTGCCTGGCTGAAAGCCTCACTGCAAGGCAGCGATACCTCATGACCACATTTTCGCCGGAGCACAACTTTTTCCTTGCAGGCGAAGTCCATCGGGCCATAGTGTTGACCCTCGAGAATAATTCCGTTTGTGTCAGGTGTGGCTCCAGACCAGGATTCTAATGTTTCCGCTAGTTTGCACGACAGTTTGGCTGAATGCCCGCAGCGAGGAAGGAGGGCATTCACTGTTTGGTTGCAGGTGCTCATAGCTTGACCGTTTTCGTACTGATTCTTCAGATAGCATGCGACGATCTTCTCGTGTCCACACTTTGGCCGGTAGGCGACCGTGGCTTTGCAATGAGCAACCTTGTCAGGATTACGTTCCCAGTCGGTGAGCATGGAGCACGCCAGCTCAAGCTCATGCCCACATGGATACACATACGGACGGAGAGCCGGCTCGGTACACGTAGGCCATTCAGAGACACCAGTTGATATATCGTTCTCATCTGCACAGGACACTCGAATCGTATGTGAGCAAGGCATTTCCACATCGACAGGGGCTTGACATCGGTAAAGTTTCAATGCGTCCTCAATGCTGTCAACTGCGTTATGCAACTGAAGCGGACGCCTTGACAATCCTTTGTTTGGGCGAAGTTGCCCTTTAGCGACGGCAAAGACAACCATGCAAGTGAGATCCTGCTTATGATGAGGACACGGCGACGGAATCGCAACACTGCATCGCTCATTATGCTGTAGATTTGGCCAATGGCACCGCAATCCACAGAGATGACCGCAACTCAGAGCCGATAGACACATCACGTCACAGAATCCAAGCTTCACCTGTAGGGCAATTAAGCCAAGTGCTGAAAACTCAAAGCGATGAAGTACCTGATCGGCAGTACGAGCCATGTGGATGCTATCTCTGTGCAGGGGGCAGCACAGAGGAAGTTGGTTGCCCATACGGGGGGAGTCATACACCACGATCGATTTATCGTGGTTGTCGGGCTTGCCGGGGTTGTTCAGAATGTTAAGCGCGCGCTTCCAATGCTCTGCGCCTTTCGCGTTAAAATATCCGGCATTGCCGACAATGATCATGCCGAGACGGGCTCGGCTCAGCAGAACAATCATTCTGAACGAATAAAATCAGAAATACACGAAGAAACTGTAGTTATTCCGCTGACCGATTGCGGAGCTTCACAAACGGAGACGTAGATTTGTCGTCAGCTACCAGTGATACAATCACGAGATCAGCTTCATCGCCCTGGAACCTGTAAGCAATTTAATCGTCGGAATCACACAGCGGCATTGCTCTAAATCACCGGTCGACAGTGGATACCACACAGGCGTCTTCGACATGTGGCTGATTTGGAGGAGAACGAAAAGGAAGAAGTTTCAGATCTTGCAGCTTTCTCCTGATCAGCATGAGCTGGCCTACGAAAAGTTAAAAGAAAAGACATGCCTGCTTCTGATTTCGACGAAACCTTTATAAGGAGTGATCAGGGCAATCGACGACTTTGGTACACCACAATCACTAACACAGCAGTTAAGATGCCGAGATTCATGATCACAATCCAGATGCAACGTACGTACACAAGGTATTTCGCAAGGGCACAAACCATTTCTGATTCCAGCTTATTGACTTTGCTGAGCCCAACTTGGGCTCTACTTAGTGATCCAGTGTGCTGCCAGAAGAAAACAGACGGCGCAACGCCTGGCACCTCTCTCCCTTTGTAGGCCATTTTCGGTATCAAAGAACTTTCAAGGCGATGGAGAGAAGATTGACCGACTACTTTGGTAAGGCATATCTCATGATCGATGATAGTTGTGATCTCGCTATAGAATTGACGCGTAAGATCAGCAATGTTAGGGCGCATACGCCGCTGTATCGAGAGAACCGTGTACGGCACACGATTTTCTTGTGGCGCACGTACAAGGCGTTCGAACATGCTGATGGAAACAGTCAAAAAATTATCGCCAACAAAACCCCTTACCTCACGTTGATCTTGTTGATTCTCTCATAATCGAATTTTGACATTAATGATGGAGACTATCGCATAGTCAATTTAAAAGCAGGGAAAACGATGATGAGAACTAACCAGTTGAAAGTGATCACCGATCTGCTCAAACTTGCACGTTGATGAACCGATACAGGATAACAGAAGCGGTTCAAGAACCTCTGAAGCTTCCTCGACAATGACGGCGAATGGGTTCAAGGCGCGGATCGCCTCCAAACGACCAATACAGCTGACGATGGTGCCGCCCAATACTGCTTTGCCTTCGTAGGCCCGCGCCTTTGCCCGAACTTCTGCATCGAGTAAGTCGTCGTGCCTTCGGGTGATGGCTGTCGCTATCAACGACATGACACGATCTTGAAGCCCACGTGCAAAGGACAGGAATTCTTCGATGATTCCCCAGCGATCGTCAAGAGAACTTTCCCACGTCCACAGTGAGGAATGTATGCAAACGTGTTCACGGCCAGTAGGACATGCTGGCGGATTTTCCTCCAAGCAGATATCGTCTTCGTAGATATGGTCGTCGATTGTGGAAACGCCAGTTATGGCATCATCGGTTCCGAATACTTCTCGAAGATGCACAATATGATCCGCCTCTTCAACGTCATCAGGATCGTCAATTGGGGCGTGCTCGATATCGTCAGCCATGACCCAATCATCGTCATTGCCGGTCTCCTTGTCTTCAATAGCTATGTCGCCAGCAAGATCGGCTGGCACAGATTCGATTGTTTCTTGGGGAAAGCCATTATCGGGAACAGTATGCGCTAAATTTTCTTTAAACTCGCTTGACATTGGTTCATCAACAATCATTTCAACATCGGGAGGGAGTGCGACGGTCGTTGAAGGAATATCATCAATGTTCCGATGAGGACCGTCGTTATGGGCGCCTGATTCTCTTCCTAGAAAAGGATTCTCCTCTGCGACCTCGTATTTCTGATGGTCGCGACAATATTTGGTCCCATGTGTAGGTTTTGATTTACACGGCTTGTTCTTCTTATTGGTCAATGCTTGGCATTGAGAATACGACGATGGCGACTTGGCGGCGACATCGGCCAAGTGCTGATGCCTGAGACAGTAAGGACTCTCAGATGTTCCAAACATTCGACATTGAGTGGCACGGCAAGGGATGGAATGCTGTGTACAGACCATCGACCCTGGAGTTGTCACCAGATTTTTGCACCCATAGGTAATGCAAACAGGATGATCAGAGCAGGTATTATGAGGGTATTCGTTCAAAGCAACTTGCGCAACAGCACCCGATTCGACGCAGACTCTACAGGCATGCTCCAGGCAGAAGAGCTGTGGCACAGGTAGGCGTTGCTCGTCGCAAAACTGGATACTGCAAGAGTGCTGTGCGCAGAAGAGCTTTTTGGGTGCCTTGGGTTCTTGACAGGGTGAATTGAAGCCATCCAGATACTGACAGCGATGCTTCGGGCAGAAACAGGATCCCGGATCACAGGGGCTCATGCAGATGGAAATCGCAGGCTCAGGTTCGGCATCATCATCTCCAGAACTGTAAGGATGCCCAGCATCCGCATCATCAAATATTTTGAAACAGCATGGCGGTTGTGGCACGAATCCTATAAGACGCTCAACAATGCGACGATAAAGTGAAACGGCTGAGCATTACCGGTGAGCCATTTCCATAAGATTTCGCTGATATCGATGTTTTGATCGTAATGCTGAACGAACATATCGGTGGAAGGTATTGCAGGATAGCGAAACGTACCTTGATTCCCTCATACAGCGTGGAGATCGCATCTCGTGTGATGGAGCAATCGTTGTTTTGAACACTCTTAAAATGACGGGAGAAGCGCTCGAAAGTCAAGCTAGGAAGGCATTCCTCCCAAGTAGCATCATCAAGAGTCCACTCCTCGCTGTTCGCTGGTAGCAGTTTCAGAACATCAACGGTCCTGAGAATTGGATCAATGCCAGATAAAAATCGTCGCAATCACTCCATTACCTGGCGATAGCCTCCAGCAATGTTGATGCTGCGTCATATGTATTCTTCTTCCTTTGCTTGACTTGATCGGCATTTGAGACGGTTAATAGCATGGCATCCCCTCGTGCACATAGCAGAGACTGTAGCTTTCCCGAAAACGACATATAAGTCGTCCGGAGGTCGCAAATCTTTCTCAGTTCCCGTCGGGCCGACTTAACTCCAGGGTCGTCATTCCACACGCTACGTTCAGCATATCGCGAAAGAGCGGACTCTTGGCAACCGCCTCCAATCCGTGTCAAAGAAACACCCCGTTCCGATTTAACCAGGTCCATTAGGAACTCATCGATAGCGTGGTTCTGCAATCTGGTCAACGGGACAGTGAAACAAAACGGATTATGCACACACCTTGTAACTTAGAACCAAAATTGGAGGGTGCCCAACGGATGGATTAGTCTTAATCCACAAGTCCCTCACAATAAGCAGAGCACGAGCCATCACCACGCCGACGTATGATTTCCCAGTACCAGGTGGCCTGTGAAAGAAAAAGTCAAAACTTTTGACAGCAATGTCGTGAATGGTATCTGACCCAAGAGTGCAATGAACCGGATGGGTTAGCGCCTCTAAGAAGCTTTGCATCTGGCCTTGATCTAAAGTGGTTGATTCGATCAGATTCTCCAGTTTTTCCTGAAGTTGGTCACGAAAGTGTTTATCACGCCTCAACTGAACGATCGGATCGATGGTGGAATTATCAATGAGCTTCGCCACGTTTGCTCTGAATACATCAGTACTCAGATGATGGTCTTGCACGGTATACGGAGAGAGCTGCGTCGGGAACTCTGATGTTTCTATGCCTTCACTGTCAGCATCATCCACAACTCTCTCTGGCAACGATAATCGCGGAGACATGTTCAGCAGGGCGCCATTTTGAAAAGGCATCCGAGAAACGCTTTGATGTCCCAAAGCGATGAGCACATGGATGAATTCAGGAACGAAGATTTGACAGTCAATGATCGCAATCCGATCACCGGGTTTTAGCGGGACATTAGTTAGGCGAGTCACTCGGGAAACGTTCGATAAATCAAACAGTGAGAATGCGATCTGTTATACACAATAAGACATGCAAAATATCACACCACCAATCAAACCAAACCTGTCTTTTTTCACGTCGTTTAAATTCATCACGTGATTCTTGCGGCGAATGCACTACGATCTCACCCCACATGATGCGATCGGAAAGGCGTAGGCTGGATTTAGGACCTTCTGGCAGGAACACAACACCGATCAGATTCGGAGCGCAGAGTCGCCGTGTCGTCTTCCAGTTCGGTGCGATTGCGGGCGGGCGTCGACTCTTCAGCTGACTGGCGTAAATGCGGCCGTCGAAGCCGACAAAGGCGACTTGCGCATCGTAGATGTTCGTGGACGCTCGAGGTCCTGGTGGGCCTCGCAATGCATCTCTGGCCTTGGTCGCACATGGGCCACAGAGGCCCCGGTAGTGGAACTTATTCGGGCACGCGAGCACGACCGACCCTGAGCAGCCCGGTGACAGACAGGACAATGAGCCGGAGTTGTCTACAGGCATCGCCCATAGAGTGCGACCGCAGGAGCCCTCGTTTCCGACACGATGAGGGCAATGTGGCGTAAGGGCTTGGCAGCCGAGCTCGAAGGTCATCGCAACCCAAATCTTAAGCACTGTTTCGAAATAATCTTCCGGAGAATCATAGACACCTTGTGATAGGGTCCCGGGCACCTTCATTACTGGAAGTTTCGTTGGTTGGAATATTGATGTCGTCAATAACCATGATATCGTGGCAGTACGCCAATCTAGATACGCTCCAGAGCCTTCGCCAGATTTCACCAAAACAGGCGGCAGCGCTTCCGTCACCGAAGAAGTTTGACATGTTTTAATCATCCAAGGTTTTTCCAAGTCATCCTAAAAACGTTGTTAAATGAGTTAGGAGGAAAAAAACGTCCAAACCAGCAATTCGTATATTTTCCCTTGTACGAGGCGATGCTCTTTAACTGCAGCGTTTAAGCCGCGGGATGCAGCCGCCAGCATTCCCTGAAAGTGCTGGATTACGTCAGATGGGGCCAGATTCCAGGACGTTTTCATAAGTCGCTGAAAGAGTTGATGAATTTACAACCTGGTCACATAGCTCTGATACCTTGACAGCGTTCGCACACGCTTCAACATTCCTCACAGCGCGCTGCTCGTCCACCTTATGAAACAGCTCGATAAAACGCTGCATATTCTTTGAGTAATCTGAGTCAAAAATTGATCAGGATGGGAAGGATAGCAAAACGCACCGAGTACCTGCCAGTGGAATGATTATGACGGGGGCATCCATGGAGAACGGGATTCGCGCCAAGACAGTCACGAGGTTGGCCATGTCTCTCAAATTCAGAGACTTGCGCCCTTCGTCCGACCATGCAGAAATCCAGAGATCGCGACCAAGACCCGACGACAGGTACTTTCCGAGTTCGACATCGCTTTTTCGAGCGAACGATTCGATAAATGAGGACATCTTGCTATTCTGGTCGAAAGACCCATCCTCCAGTGATAGTGTACTGCTGGATTCTCCGCGATTTGGTGCTCTCGAGCGTCCACGACCCTCCGGATGGTAAGATCCGCGACCACGGCTCGGGTGTGACGCCCCTCGCCCTCGATCCTTGGACACAGCCGACCAGCGACCACGACCGCGTGCATTGCCGCCGGCCCCGGAAGACGGCGGCCTTCCTCCGCGCTGCCAACCTCTTGACGACATCTAGATAGGCAGCGAGAAGAGATGAGAAATGTGATAACGGAGATGTTACAGTACACTGCTAGCGGGTTCCTCTCACAGTGGCGGTGTCTCATCCTTCACACTTGCGTACTGCGCACTATTTCTGTTCGAGTCTTCGAGGAGGATAGTGGATACATCGCTCCGGGTGTATTGCGTTGTCATATGCTGACGTCGCCGTCGTATTACAATCTTGCTCGTTTAACAAACCCGCCTACTAGTCTGTATGTAAGCGGCATGTTCGCAATCGGAAATTTGACGGGCTCAGAATCGATGAGATTTCGTCTAATTACATTTTAGTTTTTGCAGAAGTTATATTCAAAATAAACATTATTTGCTTACTTTGCAATGTATCTAGAGACGAAGAAAAAAACGATTGCTCAAGAATTGGGTGCCAAACCATCAGCAGGGGTGGCCCCTAAAAATGGAGAAAACGCAAGGCGAAACGAGATCTTTTTACTCGAGTCTTCCGGTAGCAGGCGTGTGAGCGCACCACAGCAGGCATAATTCTACATGAGGTTCAGGTTGAGGTCAATGCCGGTTTATTCAATATAACAGCAGGTTCCGGAAACTTATGTTCTTTGTGGGAACGGGCTGCCTACGAGACAATGGCAGCGCGAACGAGGAGTCGCAGGTTGGTCAATAAGTGAAGAGAGGAGAGAGAGAGAGAGAGAGAGAGAGAGAGAGAGAGAATCTCTATATAGAAATCTTTCAATAAAATGCTTTATCTAAGAAATGACGTCTGGGAGAATTGCACCAAAAGCTATGATATTGATGCGTGCGATCGAAATGTGATCAAACTCGGCATTGTTGCGAATTCGGTCCAGGTCCGGGTCCAGTACGATCAGGACCTAGATGGGAAAGATCTGCCGACAGATGGGATCGGATTGTGTTCGACCGCTTCAATGGTTTTATTGAAAATTGAAATCATCGTAAAGCTTTGGTACTCTGTAATTGCGAGCTTGATGATATCAGGAAGAGCACTTCGCGATGATAAAAAAGATCACAGAATCAGTCTGCCGAAATATTCAGTCGGAATGAAATTCTTGGTGCGATATGGCGGCATGCTCGAATGAACTCTATCATCAAATCGTCAAATGTTTTCGGAAGTTCAGACTGGCCAAAAATATCTAGAATCATGGCTCTAGATTGACCAACAGTACCTGAAATAGTCAGTGTCGCAAATGATTCAAACAGGTCCTGATTTTCCTTCTCCTTTTTTTTCAAACACTTTTTTCAAAAGATCGTTACAACCTGTCAACATTTGTTCTTTGCCTTTTTTGCTGAATAATGACTATGGAAGATTCAGATCATGATTATGTTTTAGGCTCTTTAAAAGGCCGAGAAAGAACCATCCAGCGACATCTGTGTCCTTTTGCAGCTCCTTATCCGGATCAAATTGGCATTCTCCAATCTTCCCTTGTTGCACGCAGCTAAAACAGCTGATTTAGTGATGAATAATCAAAACGGTTTAATGGTGACGACCTCTCGAAATGGGAACAAAACTCTATCTGGACAATGTCGGCAGATAGCTTTATCGCAGAGTTGAGAACAATCTCTGGGCGTTCATATTGCGGAGATGGCAATTTACGAAATTGTAACTTTAACGCATAGCCTCCAGACCAGGAGTGTTTAGAGAATGGCCCAGCTGGTAGCCCTGTTATTGCTTCCTGCATGTAAATCGTTAAAGAAAACACTTTTAAATCACAAAAAAGTTGAGTTACATTGTTATCAGTAGTGATGTCAGAATACAGAAGAATGTGTGAGATATCCCGTGTATATTCATTGGTGCCAATATGATACCAGGATCTCCAAGAGAAATTCTCCAGAATAGAGGGTGATATGCGAAATACGACACCACCGAAACAAGACCTTTGGTACAGTTGCTCAAAAGTCTTTGTCTTCTTGAACTGATCCCAAGCCCTGTCGATGGCGTCAAAATTGGTTGCGAGCGGTTTCGCTACGCTCTCTTGCGTTGATCGAATCGAGTTGGCAACGCTGTAGTGAATATATAGCCTCGACTTTGGAAAATATCTCATCTAAATTGCAAAGGTACTGCCTGCGATTCCCACGATCTGTTCCCTGAGGATAATATGGTTGAGGGGAGAGCTCTCCTTGAAGAAGGATGTTGATGGCGGCATCTACATGGGTGCAGTGCTGAAGCTCTCCAACACAGAGCTCGATCACGTCAGCATGCGGAAGACTATAATCTGGTGCTGGCATCGCCTAATGCCGTTATCAATGACGACGCTGACGTAAACACATTCGGCGAGAAATGAAGCCAGATGTCTTTAATACATAAGGAATGGAAACTGGGCAAAGAGAAACAGGACACGGGCAGGGTCATGTACAGCGAACGATCCGGCTTCGTCACTGGATCGGGTTCGGGGGCCAGTACGACTTGATCACCTGATCAGGTTCGTGAGGGGCCCGGCTGCGGCGTTGCGCGGCAAGTGAGGTCGCAGGGGGCCTGTTGCGTACTTGAAAAAACCCTGACAACGTATAATGGTTTATAGTCCGAACTGTTCCAACTGGGAGTCCGCATTTTTTCTGTCACAGAGTAGAAATTTCTTGGTAGTGGCGAGGCCCTGCCTCAGTGTTTTGAGGCTTCCCTGGAGAACGATCTTGCACTCCGTCACAGCTCCATTGTTTTTGTTTGGTCAATTAATACTGTTGGAGTTAATTAATCACAGTGCAACGCACTTTTGATCATCTGACGTCGAGCTCTCTCTACAATACGAATCTCAGATAAATCGAGAATACACTGATCTTGATTGCTCAAAAGCGCTACGAATGCATTAAGGGACCCGCCATCTCATTCTGGGCACAAATCACTAAAGCGTCAATCAGACATTGCGAATTTCTTGAATTCACCGTGCTCGTGTTTTGACGCTATTCACGAGTCCCTGCGACTTTTCGTTGCTCCGGAATATCATCCGGTCACCTGACCCCTAATTGTTGATTGTACATTATCATACTCAACATAATACACAGAATTCTCTTGACCCTGATGGACTGAAACGTAGTGCAGGGACATAATATGACTTCCCGGATGTGATGGAACTGCCAAAAAACAGTTGTCTCGAGAACCTGATAATCCGTCAATAGAACGTTGCTGTGTATTTTAACATAAACAAGTTATCATTCGGACATTCCAAGTACGTTCGTTTTCGGCTGTAGGAGTCTTCTGAGATGGTGTGATAGCGCGTTGGAACCCGGAGATCCTATAGATCATGCGTACGGCAATCACAGACTTTGTCCGATAAAATGCATATTGCAACAATCGGAGCAGCGACTTGCAGCACATAGCCTGATCTATCCGGAGCTCCTACAACCGGTTTCATAACCTTCCCGCCTTAATTTACGCCATCATAATCCAGGTCGGCGCTCTAGGGGTCCAGTACGACCATGCTGGTCTCCCCAAATTGAATGGGAATCGTGCCATTAGCACAGCAGAATACTGATCAATGTCCTTTTATAAGATCCCGGCGCAAAATGTAGCACAATACGAGATTTCTGGCACAATGTTTGCGAACAATGGTGTTTTTGGTGCTGTTGGTCTATTGCATGTTTCCAGGAGTCTCAGACCCTGTGAATTATTACTCATGGAGTCCGGCTGATCGGAATGGCGGCGTAGGCTCAAAAACTGCCAGAATACAGCAGACACAAGCACGAGCTCCAAGGACAAAGATCTTAGCCAGATAATCAACTTCAGCTCGGCTGCATAAAGTAAACAAATTGACCATTTCCAAGTCGTTACCATCGGATTACGTACAGTGATGATGATGGATGGAGTCTTTAACAGAAAGTCTGAGCCTTATCTGAACCGACAGAAATAAAGACCCGCCGCTCGAGTACAAAGGTTCAAGAGCAGATTTTCCAATAAATTCAGGTAAAGAAACCCATTAACGAAAGGTAGAGAAACCCATTAACGAATCAATACTGCAGACAATCATGTCCAGATAGGTTTAGCTACGGACATTCAGTTTTGTTTATCTTAGGTATTACCTCTCTTTGGGCTTATAAAATCTACTTGCTTTTGACAGCTGTAAAATCAGAGAAGGACGGATTGAAATGGTTTCGGATTATGCTGCAAAAGCACACAGCAAGAGAAACTTGTTATGATCGATGGCAGAATAATGAAAGGCGATGATTATAACGGTGCGTGAGCAGGAGGCCGATTCCGCAAGAACAAACGAAGACGCCGCATAGTATGAAGATAATCGTATCTAATAGCAAATATCAGATATAGGGCAGAGAGTATCACTCTGCTTACAAATGGATATTGAATCAGAATTCGAAACCTGTTGAGGCTCGTAGAGAGAATTCGTGATGGGAGAGTCCGCTTTGCCATTGGACGGATCCGACTCGGATTTTGCGACGAAGCTTTTATCAGGTTTCGCGTTCTTGAGGCCTTCTGAGTTATTATTCGGCTGAGAAGTTACAATGGATGATGAAGGGATCGAAAAGGTTTTAGGCGGCATGGCAGGCACATAAGGTGGCCCCTCCTGAAAGTCCTCAAAGAAGAACGAAGTCTCCGGTTCGGATAACGAACGACAACAGCCGCCATACTGTTGCCGCCCAAATTTGCTCTCCATCTTCGCCATTTGATGATAATAGTCGGGAATGTGAGCGATTAAAAAGTCGCAAATAATATGTTTCCATCGTTGATCGCCAGGATTAGATTGCGTCCAGTTCTTGTAGCAGACGCTCAAGAGAGTATCTCCATTGTCATCGGCAAGATTGACAATCTAAGCGAAGAGGGTCGCTGTAAATTGGCCTAAAATTGGCCCTAAAATGGCCTAATCTCCGTGGGCGCAGTTTTCGTTTACAATTGGCCTAAAAATGGCCTAAAGCTCACAGAATATCAATAACCCTAAAACCCTACTCTATAGCTGTTCGTTGCCAGTTTCCAGCTGGCATGGGCAGGGCCCATTTCAAAGCGATTGTCAGTCTTTGTGGAGCTCCCAGGTGGAATTCATGACAGCTCCGATCTTACGAGTTGCAACAGTAATAAACTTTGAAATATAATACAGGAAACCTGAATTCTGTCCCCCTTTTGATAATTGGTAGCAAAACGAAAGGTGCTACAGTCAATCCTTTCTATAACGACACTCTTTATAACGACTTCTTTATAGAAGCCCGATAATGGTACTATGTACGGATATTGTTGTATGGATTCTCTACAAAGTCATCAATGACATGGCGGCGTGGCCCATATCTGTTAGATGAGATTCTTATGGGGCTCTTTGATTATCATCTCGATCCTTCACAATACAAACTGGATTTTCTACCATTGTCTCGTCACCCTTAGACTAGACACCTGGGAGGATTAGCATGACGTCTGACGCTTAGACCCCTTTTATCTCATGTTCCCAACTCCTTCGAGAAAGAGAGAGTCGCTTAGGATAACCGAAAAACAGCTGTTTTGCAGAGTATACAATGATAACATTACAGAGAAAAAACTTTCTAAACTATTGGGTTATTTGGTGATTCAGGTCTGTCGGTCGACTATTTGTGGCACTGTAAGAGACCTTTCGAAGTTCGAGGATCAGATGAGCAAACTGACGTTAACGACGACAAATCGAAGCGCATCGAAAGCTTGTTAAACACTTTTCGGGGTAACCTCGAAGAAAAGCCAGAAAAACTTCTTGAAGTTTGTATAGCTTTAATTTTGTATCAATTCAAGAACTAAACCTAAAAAGAAACGGTTCCAAAAAATAACTGATGCGAGTTTATACATACAAATGGTCCATAGCTTCGGGAGAATACATTTATAACGACAATGTTGTTATAATGAAAACTCGCCTGTGTCGTTATAGAGTGGGAGGACTGTATAACAACTATTAAGTCACGACTGCAGCTCGGCAGATCCTGAAATAGGATATTGATTTGGTTCTCAAAAGCAAAGCGCTGTTAGTCTACAACATAATCGCAATCCTAAGCGCAAGAGCGCCAGCACTTCGTTGCCCTCAAGAAAATTCAAGATTTGTTGGGGCACGAAATCGGTATTGTCTGAGCCTGTTTGAGAGAATTACCCAGAATGAAATTTCCTGAAGGCCGTGCGTAGACCATTCAGATATCAACTATCTAGAAAACCCTACAGATGAATAAAGTGTACAAATTTTAGGTGTATTCTCAATTAATGTCAATGCTAGATCCTCATATCAAAAAATTGTCAACCAATCTGCAATCGTGCATTGAACTGGCGTTAGGCCATTTTTAGGCCATTTGGGCCAGATTAGGCCATCTTTAGGCCAATTGTCATGGAAAACTGCGCCCACGGAGATTAGGCCATTTTTAGGCCGTAGGCCAATTTTAGACCAAATTCCATTCTCCCAGCGAAGAATGGCAGCTCGGCCGCCTTTCGAAGCAGTCGTGTGGAAGCGGTCGTCCACGGATCCCTCCAGTAATGGTCTTCACGAAGCAGCTTTAAAACCGCGGATAGAAACGAAGACGGGGATGATCGGAATGCACGAAGGGGCGACGGAGACCGAAGAAGGGCGAACGCGGCCCTCAGTTGATCTCCCCAATGCATGATGTCGATCTCGGATTGACTCAATTTCGGTTTGCCTGAACGATTCCGTAAACAGAACATAATTTCAGGATCGCAATCACTAGATAACAATCAATAAGACGCATTTTGCAAATGCCAATGAAATTCAAAATAAAAATGTTATAAAAACTTTAAACAAATTGTATAACAATGTATTTCTTTCGTTTTTTGCATTAATTGTAAAGTTTTTTCCAAATGTTTTAAATCAAACATTAAACGATTTTGAATATAAATAAAAATGTCCTTTTTGCGTTAATTGTAATGATATGTTTTAGGGCATTTTGATAATGATATTGAAGCCAACCTTAGATTCAGATAGCGTTCTAATACAGTTAGAGAGCCGTCATGGGCAGACAGCACAGATGGGGAAAGGCTATTGATTATGGTGGTGAAACAATACGATCTGTCCGGAAATTCGAACTTGGTTTCCAACAGCAAACGAAGAAACAGCGCTCGTTCGTTCATGAGCGGTTTCGGAGATTCCGCCCACAGCTTGATAGCCAATATTTCATAGCGTTCAGACTCATAGGGCATTGTCCTAATAGATTTTTCAATTTGAATAGCAGAATATCTTCGAATAAGTTATTACTTAGCAAGATCGAGAAGCCATGTGATGTTCTGCTTACAGTAGGTACATGGATCAGTATGACTCAATTTTTTTGCAGCTTCCTTTAAAATGATGTCAATACTACCCCCTTCCCAAACGGTTTCACTTGGTGCCATTTCAATGTCGAGCTATTCCCAAAATTCATCGTCAAAGAAGCAAAATTGCTGATTTCTTTGGGGTGCAAAATGTATGGCAGATCTACGGACAGCCGTTAGCGCAGCCACTCCGTGGGCGCGCCCATACTATGCCGTTCAAAAGACTAACAGTGATGACTGACTATATAAATGTAAATGTAAATGTTGTTTTAGTCAAATTTTCATCTTCCCACATTTCTCACCAAATTATCCATGAATTAGGGTTAGGGTTTTAATGAAATCATTGCTTCAGAAATTGAACAGGCAGAAGGGCGATGACTTGTTTATAGATGATGATAGTTCAGAATTCTATCAGTTACGGTTTGGTTTCTAAAAGTTGTTTTGTGAGCCAGAACACTAATATGGTTTCGATATGGTATATCCTGTGAGCCAGAACTGATATGGTATCGATATGGTGTCCTGTGAGGCGGAATACCAATATGGTATTGATATGGTATCATGTGAGTCCCAAAACCGATGTGGTATCAATATGGTATCCTGTGAGGCAGAGTACCCATATGGTATTGATATGGTATCAAAACCGATGTGGTATCGATATGGTACCCCATGAGCCAGAATACTGATATGGTCCTAGGCTGCACCGTGCAGCGATGTTGTACAATAGATCATAGAGGAAAGATGTCGGTTTTAGGCCAGCCATTTATTGTTTTTGTTACGCAAGTAGTTAACGGTCTCTGTCATGCTGTACTCAAGTCCCAATTGCATACAGAACGCCTTTAACTCTGACTTGTTCATTCTGCTGACAGGTTTACACGGCATGGGGTTTGAGGACGGTTCGTCAGCTGTAACTTCCTCTTCACGAGCCTGTACGATAAATCAGATACACTTACACTTAAATATCAAGAAATAGCTATGAATAGGGACCTGGGCGGTCCTGTTGTTAGCATGGCCGTCGCCAATCATATATTCTGTTCCATTATCAAACACAGGTTGGAAGCAGTGTCGCAATGGGTAGTTAGCATCGCTCATAAATATTCCAAGTTCATGAATGAAATATGCCAGCATCCGCGTCGGCTCCGTTGCGGTCGGATCCCGGCATACCTAGTTCGTCTGTCAGTAATTGAAAACGCGCTCAGTCTTGAGACTCAAGCCTTCAATAGCACATCGGATGGCAGCTCCATCAAATTTTTCAGCACTTGTGCGTACAGATCTTTGATGCATTCTGGCGCTACATGTTGAGAGGCAGTACGAAGGAATTTCCACAAAGTCTTGGGCTCAATTCCGTTCACGTTCAAAGCCGGTATCTTATCTTGAACAATACCAGTGACTGCATGAACGCCAGTGTAAATATAGCCTGCCTTTTTGAAGTCGGCTACAGTGGGCCATTTTTCGTCTTCCAGCTGTAGGGCTTGCTTCAGGTTGCTCGCTTCGTTACTGTGTAGCTTATTGATGTGTGCAGCAAGATTTAGGTCACTTGTTAAGGGTTTAATACAGCATCCACAGACATTAGGAATTATTTCGTGGTTTTTCAACTGGGCATGCTGTTTAAGGAGGTCTTTGAAGGTTTCGAGTTCGAAGGGTTTGGAGTTTGTGACTCTGTCCTTTGTTAGGGTTGCTACAAGTGTTTTTTTTTACTTTCTAGGAACTTTTTTCCAGCTATCCGTTTATCTGGTGTCCCGACACCTCCTTACCAATTTTGGCTTAGGAATATTTAGCGGTTTTTCGGCAAGCCCTCTTTGAATTCCAATTCTGTAGCTTTGCAGACAGAATCAGAGATAGCCAAATGATAGGGCAAATCGCAAAGTCCGAGTTCGATTCCCGCTCGAGTAATGTTTTTTTTTATATTCTTCCTGATTTTGATAAAGCGAATTTATTTCATCAGTATTCTTGTCACGTTGGACAGTTAGCTGGTTAGGCTGAAAATCAGGTCGAGGATTTCACGATCGCAAATTAGCG
>RBZT01000730.1:0-13753 GCA_003693705.1 Polymyxa betae
GTCGCGGTCGCTTCCAGCCGTCATCGCTGACATCCTTTTACGATTCGAATATGAGTGCGCTTTACTTCAATGATCGATGATGGCTATACAGACAAACGTTCGTTGAATTCACTTTCCACTTCAATTTCGGTTTGGTGCTCACACGAAAATGACTTCGTCATACAAAAGCCACAAAACATCAGCGTAAACGGAACTTTTGTGAAGATTATCGATTTCATTGGCGCTGTCGCAATATCACAATCAATAAACGTTTTCATATGTTAGCCCACACACACCAGTTCGCGTGCAGTATCTAGATTCGGCACAATGGGTTTAGGGTTTAGGGTTTTTCTCTGACCAGGTCTTCCTGGCTTCCTGCTGGCGCCACCACTGCCAGATATATTATCAGCAATTTCGGTTGCTTATTGCATCTGTGCTATTCTCAGCGGATTCTCATTAATGCAACGCATTTTAACAGCTCTTGATTCAAGATGGAAGTGACGATTGGATTTGATCTTTATGGTTCTTTTTGGGACAGTCGGTGCAAAGACTCCCTGACTAAATCGTGATCATAATCGCATGAGAGCATTTACTACAAGTTTCGGAGCCTTTCCGCCTTGATGGAAACTTCGAGAAACGCTTCGATTCTGAAACAAATTCCAGATTTGAAGCAAAATCACGAAAAGTATCTTTATACATATCTTACGACTTTCAGCTAGGCTAACGGGGTCCTCATCTATCTGTAAATCTCCATACTCGATTGTCATGTTATCATTGTAACCTTCTAAGCGTTCAGTAAGAGCTTTTCGCAAAGAAACAATACCGACAGTCATTTGATGATCATTTTTATAGCTGAACATCTGCAAAGACAATGTGGCCACTTCACCAACCAGATGGGATTTAAAGCTACCGAAATTGATCAGCATTTGAAGTCTTTCAAGATTCATTTTAAAGCATTCCCTCAAATCCCAACTTAGTCCTTTTCTGTATACAATCTACAATGCTGTATTAGACGATTTCTTAATGCCGAGGTACAGAATAGGAGTGTTACACTTCTAGAATGAGAAGATATTGCAGCGATCTACCCCATTGTGGTCCCTCAGCAGAGACGACAACAATATAGAGCGTGAATCCCGATCGCTTCCGATCTAATAATCGTTCAAACAGATCCACATCAAATGTGGGCTTTAAAACATAACAGCATTCTGGTCTCAGGAGAAGAGTCTGTCAATGGAATACAGCGTTAGTCTGATTGGGTCACGACCTGGTGTTAGAATGCCACCTTCACCTGCAAGGGAAGTCGTAAGTAGCGGCCACGCCTTCGTTAAACTCGTTTAGTAGAGCCCAAAGTGCCTCCAATCTATTCTCAAGCAAATCCCAAAATTCGATTAACGAAGCGAATATAGCTAATGACTAAATTTCTACAAAAAAGTTGCTACAATCAAGGACGGCATTTTCTCAAAGCGCAATAGATTTCGGAATCCAAAAGAATTGAAGGTTCAACCTCTATGCCAAAGACAACAGAAGGCAACGTCGATGTAAAACGCCGAATGAGTTGAGAACGTCGATTATGTATAGTGAAGAATAGATAAGATCAGCTTTGATTATGAATACATCGATGATGAGTTCTGGACAATATGTGTTTAGAGAGAGGGTATATTTGCGATCAATTCTTTGCAGATCGTAATACATCCAATCCAGTACAGATAGGCAATGAAGAAGGCGATCTCGGACGATGTCTCAGATAGAACTGGAACTCGCGCAGCGAGATCACGATCTGCGGCGGCGCCCGCAACACCCGTTTCGGCGGCGACGCCATCTGGTGGGAATGCGGATTCGAACGCTTGTGGAGATTGGGCTCCATGCGGGCGAGTACGATCAAAGCCCGAAGGATTGAAGAATGGTGGGAATGTGTGGATGACGAGGGCCTCTGAGGTCGAAACCTCGACTGGTCGGGGGCCCAATCTCAAGGCCCTGGATTGGGGATTGATCCAGGACCAATCACGACAATCTCGTCGAGCGACATGGTGGGCCAGAGGCAGATCCCGATGGAAAACTGCGCCGTCACGCAATATCGGAAAAGTAATGAAAACTGCGCGGAACTTTTTCGATTACCTATCGTAAAAGGTTTGGAACTTTGCGTCAACAAATGCAGTGTTTTCAGGATGATGATTGATGATGCTGCGGCTTTCAATTTGTTATAGAATTTTAAGCTTTTCCGCACTTCCGCAGTTCTTTTCGTGATGAAAAGCATTGCCAAAATAATAGAGTGGTGCAACTTTGCGTCAGTATCAGTGACGCAGTGATTAGTGCTCGGTTTTCTCCTCATCTATCACTTTGCTATAAAGCGTTAGGTACGGTCCATTCACAATCCCATTCCATCCAGCTGACGTACAAATGTAAAAATGGATAAGTATCGCTGTAAAAAAGCTCTATTTGGTGAGAGTTAAAGCGGATGCCTTAATCAGAGATGATCGTTCAATGCATAATTTTTTTCAATTCAGTCAAATAGTATTGGCCAAGGGCAAGGCAAATCGAAATCCTTTGGAACCTCTGTGTTTGAAAATCGCTCCAATGTATGTGGAAGCTCATCTCGACTGTCATCTCACGTAACTATACAGAAGCATGTTACCCAAAAGGGACAACAACGATAAAAATGCACCAACCGGGAGTCGAACCCGGGTCAACCGCTTGGGAAGCGGCCATTCTACCGTTGAACCATTGGTGCAAATCATCGACAAACTTAACAGCATAATAGAGAGCAGGCATAGAACTCCATTGCAGGAAACTGGAAATGGGAATCGTCACAATTTTGTTAGTTAGCGACAAAGCATGCTGAATCAACGATCCAGATTCTCAATCAGGAGCATGAGAACTGGGATAGTTAAAGAATCAGTGTTAACGAAACTGTTACAACAATGAGACCGCGATTCTGTTAGCCTTGTTGCATATGCTCAGCAAATGGGCTTCTAAAGACTGAAGTTCTTCACAGTAAGATTAAGCGTTCTGGTCGATTGACGATTGATATTAGCTCATTGCCCAAGTGTGAAGTATTCATGACAGCCGGCAGAGGACTTAAAAAGCAAAAGAATATTGCACCAACCGGGAGTCGAACCCGGGTCAACCGCTTGGGAAGCGGCCATTCTACCGTTGAACCATTGGTGCTTATGTTGCTGTCAACATAAAATTTGTGCGTGAAGTACTCTCTAAATCAAAAAATTTTCCTCGTCACCAGGCCAATTTATAATTTATTAAAAGCAACGCAAACTAAGCCCTGTTATTTCTTCTGTTTTTGTGCTAGAATGCAAGCCTTCAACATCTCGAACTGTCTCTGACAGGATCCCTGCTTCAGCGAGTCCAAATTCGCCACAATACACTTGCCATATTCGGCGCTCTGACATTTCACCCTGAATGCCTGATGACCATGGCCCTCATTCTCCTTACCTGCTCGCTACATGCTAGGAAGGCTGTCCCTAAACGTCGCACCAATCTGGGAGGACGATCCCCGCTCATCGCAGCCGACCCTTGATGAGGCGTCGCAGTAATTCGTAATGAAGCTTTGATGTCGGCAAGATGCTTTTTTATTAATATTTTTTTTTGTATTTTTTCAGATGCCTGAAAGCTTTGCCTGAGATAAAAATGACTTCTCTCCTCTCCTTTCGGACGCTTTCTTCCAAGCAGAAGAGACGTTTGTTGAAATATGGGATCACTCCTGCAATTTGAAAGAAAAAGGCTTCGAGATGATGAACTGGTTTGTCCGATACATTGTCACTTTGCTGGAGATTTCTGCTCTATAAAAATCTTGCTATCGCTGAGATCCAAGATTCCTGCTAATCTCTGAATTCTGTAAGTCTGACAGCGCTTTCATTCGTTCAAAACATTTCATTTAATTTGATTGATTTTCTACATAACTTCATTGCTTCCTTAAAAAGTTGCTTTAAGGCTGTTCTTTTCTTTTGATAGCCTGCTTGGGAATGTTCTATATCTAAAGTCAACTCAAGCAAGTAATTGTATAGACCTCCAAACTATGCCTAAATGGAAATGCTTTCGATCGAAAGCTTGTGGAATATTTGTCGCCGTTGCCTTCGTCGCTGTCGTCGTGGCTGTGTTCCTGGCTATCAAGAGCACCAAAGCCCTGGAAAATGCACTAAACTCCTAACACATAACCACTACTGTTTCTCTTAACAAACGCCTTTGATGACTTCAATAAAATCAAGTCGAACGTCGTTGTAGAAAGTCTCAATCTGCTAGTTCGATAATTTCAGAGAAAACAGTCGCTGAAGGCAGCTTTTTTCTTTTGGAAAACGATAAGCGATTTGTAAAACGCGTTAGATAGAGAAAGGACTACAGCTATAATAAAGATTTATCAAATAATCACACTCGATATGGATATGTGTATGGTAAAGGAGCGCCGCCTTTGAACTTCAGCGAGTTGCGAACTTTGGTTCCGACAATCAACGTGACAACCTGAAACAAGGCCAGACCGATCCCCAAGCCCATGATGTAGTCGCGATTGATTCCATCGGTGAAGACATCGCGAATCCTGGCCCGGCAGGTCGGTTCCGAGCTGCAGCCCAAATCGTTCATGAGAGTGGAGCGCTGCGTCTGGGACATGTTCAACCAGATACGCTGCGACGTCTTCTCCCCGGTAGGGTCTTCGAGGTACATATAGATGCAGAATGCGATTTCGAGGATGATAACAGCGACTAGGAGCCGTAATCCGATCTTCAGCGTTCTTGCAGAGCGGCAGAATGAACCCAGGAATGTGATGGAAGAGAATACCAAGCCTATACCGCAGCAGATGATTTCAACCAGGCGGAATGCTTTCAAAACTTGCTGCCATTCATCTGGAATCCCGTCCATTATTGAGGATTGGATTAGATAGGGGAAATGGTACAAAAGAATGATAAGGATGAGACCAAAGACAACGGTGCATAGGAAGCTGGATAACAGTAAGACATCGCGAATCGTTTGAGGACGAGCCATTACGAGATAATTAATAATTAAATTCTGACCGGAAACGCCGGCAATTGAAACGCCCCGTTTTAAAGACAGAATCGATCTGTTGGACTTTGCTTACGAGTAAACGATTAATCAGTACATGATCGGAAATGAATCATTCAATCAGATCATTCATGAGAGAGAGAGAGATGGGAAATAAGAAGAAACACGTTCCTGAAAAACATGGATTGGCTTTGTCTGATCAATTGAAATTTGGTCCTCAGAGAGCTTTGAAAAAACTCTCCGATAAATGATTTGAAATGAAGCATGATTAATGCATGGAAGCTGGGTAGGCCCAATAACGAGCCTGCCAGTGCAGATTTAGAAACAGCCCAGTTTACTCTAAAATGATTTAAACATAAAAACTTAGGCATGGGGTTGGGAAGGAGCCGGAGACGTACTCGTCGCCACACTCAACAAATTGGATCCAATGGAGGCCTGCGCTTTCTTTGCAATTGAACAGGTTTCCGATGATTCCGAAGACTGCGCATCATCATCGACAACGCTGGCTGATGCAGACGACAGTATAATCGGTTCAGATTGCCATGCTTTCAGCAGCATTGCGTGTATGGCTTCTGCTAATAAACGCCTCTCTTGTAACTCCACTCGAATGTCTTCGCCATCACGGTACAGGTCAACAAGATGTTCAACAGTGACATAGTTGTTATTGATAGCTTCTTGGACCTTGAAAAAAATCAGTATAGAGCATTGATCCCAAGAGAAGCCGAGAAAAATCCAACCCAAAGACAAATGTAAATGAAAGAGGAAGAAATAGCGGCGATTATTACCAGAGAAACCCATGATTTTGTTCGCTGCAGCAACGCTAGAAAAGCATCTTTTTGTGGAGCGACAAGCTTTGGTGGCAAGGTAGCTGCCAGCTCTTCCAGCTGCTGAAGCGTCAAACCGCGAGGGCCACATTCGGCTTGGTCATTGGTGGGCGGGTACAGCTCAGAATACTGATAAGGAACGCTGGCTTTGCGTGCACAATCCATGCAAATATAGATACTTGGAGCCGGTACATTTGAAGCTGGATGAAACCCAAGACAAGAACGATGGAAAAATTTGTGACAGGAATTGCACGAAACCGGAAGCGATTGCACCCGAGCAGTACGTCGGCAAGGGCATGGAATGATCCGATTGACGGTAGGGGCGGGTAAGCCGAGCGATCCGTCACCATGTTGAAGAGGGTTCTTGTAATGGAAACGAAGATCGTCGAGGAAAAATGGGCCCAAAAGTCTCTGAACCTGAAAGAAAAGACAACAATCGTCAATAAAAGACAGATTTCAACAAATGGATAAGTTGAAAATAACCACAAGTTAGCAAAAAGAAAAGTAAGGATACATACTGTACTTAGCCATTGGAAAGAGGCAACGAGGTGTTGTTTCAGAACCTGGACAGTATTCTGAATGCGAGGCGAACGCCGATTTTCTGCTTCTCGATAGAGCTCAAGTTGCGATTTCAAATCGTGCTGCTTGACAACACGCTTCAGCCACTCATTCTCGAACAATCGCGTTTCAAGCCTGAAGAAAAGTCAACAGCTTTTCATATATATTGATTACGTGAAAAACCTTGCAATAATTTCGGACAGATCAAGTGGGAGACTACTAGCGTCGTTGATATGCTTTCTAATCTAAAATATAATGTCAAAAGGAGAATTTGATTATTCGTTTAGAATGCTTAGTCAAAGACAAGCCCAAGAGGAATTCAATAACCAAATGGAAAAGCAGAAAACCACGTGATGAAAATCGATCAAGTCAAATGTGAAATAAAAATGCGAAAAAACCAGACGATAGTTCATGAGATGATGAGATTCCGGTTAGAAAAAAGAGCAGGTCAAAATGCCCAACCAACCTGATTGTCATTTTGAACCTGATTCAGCAAAGTATGGGCCATGTCAGCCCATTGCACTCCGCGTTGCAAAATTGCTTGGGCAAGTGATAGCTCTCCAGCAATAGTAGAATCAAATTGATTAGGTCCAGCTCGGGGCAAAGATGTGAGCAGCTGCATCAGAACGGGAATGGTTGGCTTGAAAGACCCACGAGCAACTTGCTGCAATTGAGTTAGCACATACTGAACTTGTGGAGCAGGGATCGCGGGCTGGACTGGCGCTGTAGGGACATTCGATGACGCTTTCAACATCGCTTCGCATCGGGCCTGGACATCTGGCATGATCAGACGAGCTTGAGTAAGTTTGTGAAGTATCTCGGTAGCAATCTGCAAATAGACAGCTGAGTATACATCAATTATTTGGGCGAGCAACATTGATCGCGTAAAGATAAGCAAATAGACATCCTCAAAGGCAGATGTTGCGCATTGAATGTGAAAGCAGCAAAACGAGTAAAGAAGCAGACAGAACTTAGAGTATAGCTATCGGATAGAAAGTTTCTGACTTTTACCTTTGGTGTCAAGTTTGCCATCTTAACTCTGTCTTCAACCCAGGCGGCAAAGGCGCGAACATTCCTTAGCCACGTAACAGGGCAATTTTTTTCGTCGCCTGGCATTAGTATCGTGACTACAATAAAAAACAAAATAGAGCCAAGTATTACCTGTCCATGGAAGCATGACAACCCTGTTGGAGCTCATTACAGTAATCATTTGCTCGATGGTGTTTATAGGGACAACCTGTCACGAGTATCAAAAGGCAGATATTTGGGAAGGTGAGGAGAAAAAAAGGAGAAGCAATGAGCTAGAAACATGGAAAAACAGTTTTACAAAATTCGAACGAGGAAGGTTCCGCAAAATTACAACGAGGCTCCAGAGAGGAACATTTTCGGGAGAACGCAGCATAAAACAAAATAGTAGCAGATGGACAATAAACAGTATCGAATCCGTTAAGAGCAAGGAAATGTAAAGTAAAAAACGAAATGAAGAACGAGCTCGCAAGTAATAGAGCCGAATCTTACCTGTCCTTGTTGATACCTGGAATGCAGAATGGTGAGCCGTTCAAGGAAAAGCTCGGTGTTCTTGACTAGATTAGTTAAAGCCAATTCTTCATCTGTCATACAGCACATCGACTGCGATAATTCTAAAGCAAGAAGTCTATATCAGCAAAAGCCAGCTGCAAAATGACCAAACGAAACAGCAAGCTCCAGGCAGAAACAGCCCTTGATCCTAACAAAACAGAAATGGCCAAATTACCTTGTAAATGATCTTGACAAGACTTTAGGTTGATTTCTTGTGTACTGTCTTTGTATTGATCAACAAGTTTTTGTCTGGCATCATCGATCTTCGCTAAGAAATCCGCTGCTTGTTTAGAATCCGGCTCGTCCAATTCCGTAGCAAGCTGACGCAGCTCTGAATACTTTAGGCGTGACTCCCCTCGACGGGTTATGGCATCTTCCCATTTGCGCAGGGCAGCGGAAGGCGGAGGAGGTTGGGGACTAGGAGCCCGGCGCTGTTGATAAACGCCAAGAGGAGTGGCTACGGCGGTCATGTCTGCTGTTTGGGCAAGGATCTCGTTAGTCTCTTTGATAGCCTAGTCAGAAACTGTGAAAAAAATACATTGCCAAATTGGTGCAATTACGGAATCCAGCTGTTGCATATTGGGAATGGCAACAAACGGAGCGCGATCTCTGACCAACGATTGAATGCGAACAGCCTCGTCATGAGTCATTTCATGGCCCTATTTAGCTATTAGAGAATCGCAAGAAAAAAGCAAAGCGCAGATGAAGCAGATAACAGAAAAAATGTGCCAACAGAAACATTGTAGTTTACCTGTTTACGCGGTTTGTCAAGATAGGAGCAATTATTCAGGCGTCGTTTAACATGTTTAGACGCATGCAGAGCATTAAGAGCCACTTGAAGGGCGGGTGTATCAATGTTCGGTACAACGCCAGCGTAATTCTGGATAATATTACGCAAACGACTGATACCTAACGCTGCCATCGGTACAAGCAAAAGAAAAGAGTATGGCTTCGATAGTTAGCACAAAAAAGATCACGGTTCACAGGAGCCTCCAAAACGGCCCAAATCAAACCATGCGCCAACAGCACAATGACGACAACGAAACAACAAAATTAAACATGATCGAATGCAAATATTATTTACCTACGGGTTGCCCAGAGCTGGCACTTGCATCCCGCACCTGAACATTGAACTCCATAGCTCTGTCTCGTAACTGACGGCAACGCCTCACCAGACGTTGATCCACAGACTGAACGAAATGAGACTTATGAACAGACAAGGTCCAGAGCAACAAACATTGTCGATCACATCGGAAAGGACTTTCAACCCGCTCTCTAGTTCGGCGAGACTGCTCCCACACTCAACAACTTTGCGCATCCAAGTGTTGGCCTAAGCGAAAAATTATTCAAAAATATTGAAAGCATCACAGAAAACTCGTCAATAGACAGAAAACGATTCGCCACCAGGGGTGGAGAATTTCAAAAATTTGCTTCTATGAATCGAAGCCATAAGAAAACACATTTAACGAAACGAGAATGTAGAAATTCACGATAAAATGCTGAATTACCCAAGACGTATCAGGACAATCGTCTTCGTAGAAAGCCGGTCGAGTATCGGATATTGCATTAAGGGCAGCAGAAACATCGTAGTTATTAGCATCAAGCAGAGCCAGAAGGGCTTGCTCATCAGTGATAAATGAAGCTTTTAGCCTTCCTTCATCAAGAAAGCGCTGCACTAAAAAACATCAGTATACCAATTACTGTAATCCCAAGTTCGTTTCATGTTTAAATGCCCAAAATGAAATAGCCAGACACAGGTATGCAAACTGAAATCAAGCTATTCGATCTCTCAAAACTCGTACAAAAAACGAAGCACGAAAGCACAGAGCCTTATGTAATCAGTACATGAATAAATAATGGGAAACTAGAAGTAGAGAAGAAAACAGGTCAGAAAGAAGTGATGAAATTACGTGAAAGATATCCCGCGGATTCAAAATCGAGAAACTTAAAGCCAAAAAAATGTTTTTTTGATATATCCTCAAACAGCCGAAAAAATATCAACTGAACCTCGAGCAGCTGCCAGGCAATCGCGACGCCAAATCAGCCTTGGGGAATGGTGATTAACGACGGATGCAGATCGGGTCAGTTCTGTCGTCGGCGGAACCACGGCCTGGAAGGTTGGAGCCAATCGCGGGGAATGGTATGGATAGGCGCAAGATCCAGACGAAACTGAAGCAGATCCCTGCGACGCCGGTGGCGACTCCATCACTCTCGCCTGCAGCGACGACGCCGGCGATAACCAGACGAAACGAGCTTAAAAAAGTTCCGTGATGACGACGCAGTTTTTGCTGCAATTTCTTTTTTGGGTGAGGGAAATCACTAAAGAGAGATTCCCTTAAAAGAGAACCTTCACAGCAAACAGGATGTGCAAATCTTCAGTTTTACAGCATGATGAAATAAGCTCCAGCTCTGACTGATAGCGCATAACAAAGATCGTGTCCAAACAATCCGAAACTCAGCTTAGATACCCCAAGAAGCACATTATGGCACACATTCTTGTATAGTGAATAAGAATCGATCTAAAAGTTCTTTGACTCCATCCAACCCAACCCCTCAGAAGACACATGCTCCAATCATTTTAATGTCGTTGGTGGTTGGTTTTGCTCGTACTGTAGGTCCTACCAAACCAAAATTGAGCAATCAGCCAGACTTGAGGAAATGGATTTTTCCAGAGCGGAGATTAAGATTCAGTTAAAAGCCATGACGCCGTTCACCACTTAAAATCAAACTATACCACGAATTCAATCCAGAGCTTTGGGTAATTAGTGCTAGTCGACGAAGCTCCCAACGATACTACTGTAGGGATACATTTGTTTCTGAGCAAGATGCCCAACCAGGCCGAGCTGTCATTCGAGCGAATCTGCCTCAGTGCCGCCAATACTTAACATCTTTGCAGCTATTGAACGAAAAAATATGTGCTCCCATTAGAATCCATTTCACTCAACTGGTGAACCATATCGATCCGACTTCATGAAAACAGCCAAAATAGCAACTCATGCGGCAACTATGATTCCTTCGTGTATATTGGCTGTCGAGATTCAAACGACATCGCCAGCACCTCATAATGGGCCCTATTGAATCGAAAGGATCATCTTGAAAAGCCTTTGCGAATGAGTGATGAAATCTGAATCAACAGCTTGTATGTGATTATGTTAATTGTCTACCAGGGCTATATGATTTCCGGTTCGGTGATGCGGATCGGGCCGAGGGCTTAGGTGCGATGAGGATGATACTTTTCGATTGGCGTGCACGTGATCCACCAAGTGCTATGGAAGCTCTGGAATGCAACCAGTGAGTGATTGGAATCATGGCACCACCTCGAGGTGATGGTCGGAGCGCCCAGATCGAGAAAATCACTACCTAATAAAGAGAAGCGTTCAGCATTAACTGAAACCAACCAGGACCCGGTAAATCAGAAAATGTACATTTAGCGCCGCGAAAAAACATATGAACAATGTTGAAAAGTGATATGTGTGAATGTATTTTACAGAAACCATATAAATTTTATAAAAAAAGCCAGACAGAACGGTTACCTGCGACATTGCCAAAGATAGTACAGAATACATAAGGAAGAAGCTTAATGGTCCCTGTTGCTGGAAGAAAATGAAGAGGATCTGGATTGCCCACATCATGATAGTCGCAAATGTTCCGCAAGCCAGCTTATAAGCAAATCTCAGACGCATACGACGCTCGGAATCGCCAAGTTGAAAATTTGGGCCTTTACGGATGATCATTTTGCAAAGATGGTATGTGGCGGGTATACTCAAAGCAGTAAGCACAATAAGGGTTGCGATTTGCAACCAGAATAGCAGTGGAAAATTGGTTGCATGGGAATCTAAAGCAATTTCCAGTGAAATGATGAAATTTGAAAAGAGAATGGTCAACAGAAGCAATTGTTTCAACCGAAGTTTCCATCCGCGAACGCCATGATATCGAACCCCTTCAAGGTTGGCTTTAGTCCTTACTTGATCCATAGCCAAGCTCAGGAGGATACGCCCAGAATAAACCAAAGGGACCCCCAGACAAAAGGCATGTAGGAGAGAGTGATAAGAAAACAATTTCGATGAAAATATCGCCAGATTCGCGAAAGCCACTATACCCCAAGTACTGGATAATCCATAGATAATCAATATCAGCAACGGGTATGGAGTACGAAAAATACCCAAACCGAATCGATAAAATTTCGCAATAATCACCACGAGGTTGAAGACGCGGTGAATCAACACAATCCACATTAATACCTGCAGACCCTGGGACTGCAGAGCCTGAATCAAACGGTATGGCTCAGGGTCGCCCAGCGTCAAGCGATGGAATCCGGAAGAAAAGTCTCCCTGGCCATGACCAATCGCAACGACAGGGATGTTAGCATCTAAGATGGTGTTTGTATAGGCGGCGATCTCCAACAACGTCTGCAGGCTGCTCTTAGTGTAGAAAATGACGGCGGTGCAACCCGCTTCCTGACAGTCATCAACACACTTCTGGAAGGAGAACGCGGCCGCCGAAACGTAAACCATAGTGGCATGGTTCGCTTTATAATCACTATAGGAGATGGGAGAGGTTAGATTCGGGTCGTATGGAGTCGACCGAATCGGGTAGGATGGTGCCGAGATAGACATGTTGAAGTCATCGTAGAAAATAATGGATGTCGCTATCTGAAGTGAGTTGATGATCATGAAGGCGACCAGGAAGTGCCTCATGCTGTGATGGAGCCCGGGCCGGCTGGCCAAACCTCTCAGCGCCAGAACCAATCTACTGATCGTTGGGGACCCTCTCGGATTTGGCAATCTAGTCGTTGCAGCAGCAGTTATTTGGAGGGGTATTCCGTTCGCCCAGCAATCGACCCAGGATTTGGAGATCGAAAACAGAACCTGGTACGAACACCGACCTAATCTCTTTGTTTCACCTTGCTGTTTCTTACAATGGGCACTGTTTTGAGAATTGTGGTAGCTGCCTTGACATGGTCGAAACCAGGTTTAACTTTGTTTCGAGACAACAAAAAGAAACGACAAGCTGTTGTCCGGATGGTGTAGTTGGTTATCACACCTGTCTAACACACAGGAGGTCTCCAGTTCGAGTCTGGGTCGGGACATGCTTTTTGGTTTGCATCTTGGCGATTGACACTTGGTGCTCTGCAGAGCAATTCCAGAACGTGTGTCATTGTTTGTTAGAAATGATCATATAAACCATCATCACCCGATTCATGTTCAAAGAACTGCGGATTCATCCATGAGGCTGAAGTTTTTGCGAATTGATCTTTCAATGTGTCTCAGGACGCTTCGACAGGCGTTGGTCAAAAGGCGGCCACATTCTGGGAGCGGGTCGAGGCCCATTTCAATGAGCAAATGAGTGAAAACTCTTCTGTTCGCTCAGCCAGATCTCTTGCTACCAAATGGGGCACGATCCAACATGATGTCTCTAAATTCGTAGGTTCGTACGCTGCTATCAAGGATTTGAATCCAACTGGAGCCAGTGAGGAAGATTTGATAAAAAAGGCATTGGAACTATTTAAATCAACGAATTCTGATCAGAAGTCGTCTGAATTTACTTTCATCCATGTCTGGTATATCCTTAGAGACTTTCCTAAGTAGTATGCGCCGAAAAATTTACGAAAATTTATTGATGAAAAGCCACAATGGAAAGCTGAAAAAAGGGTCGATTAAAGATCTTTCTCAAGAGCTGAACATAAATAGGCGAACAGTAGAACGGATTTGGTATCGACATAAACAATGCGTGAAAGACGGCGTACAGACCAACGTACTTTCTCGAAAAAAAGGCCGCGTTGGACGAAAAAAAATTGATATCGACAGAGA